>JBBPSZ010000387.1:0-12016 GCA_038093835.1 Strobilomyces confusus
GAAAGCAATGCGTCAGGAATGTATCTGATTGGCAGAAGCAGTTTATGAACCTCATCCACACCCCAAACTGTCCGCAGCTCGTGAGGCTTGTCACCATCGTCGCTTATTACGAAGCTTGTGGGTTTCTTATCTCCCTGTTCGTCATTTCGTGCGTAATCTTTGTTGCAGCTCACGATCCTGAGGCGGACCCGGAGAGTCGCCGCGTGGAACTCTCGCAGGATATTTTCGATGACGCGAAGAGGTGCTTGAGTGATATTCTGGCTGCACACAAGCATCGAGACGGTCCCAGAGTTGTCGCTCTCCTGAGACCACTTACGAGACACACAGCTTTGCGAGAGCGAATTCTCACCCTAGACGTCCTGGAAACGCTGGTAAAGTTGCTGGACGTGATCGTTAGAGAACCTGGAGGCAATTTCGGACAAGCGATGGACGGGCTTAACTGCCTTTTGCAGTGCAGTACGTTGGTCACCGTGCGCCTTGTAACCCGCTTACGATTCGTCAGAGGACACCCAGCAGATCATCGTGGAGAAGCTCGGAGCCAACCCCCAGAACTCGAATATTTGTAGGCTCGCACGGATATTGGCGGTCGACGGTAAGAACTATACCTATGTTCCGGACCACGCCGAGTTCGATTGTTCTTTTTAGAACAGCGCCCACTGACTGCCGCGTTGCGTATGGTATTGACGTTAGCGCGAATTCAAAATGGTAAGTAATTTATAGCTCGTGGTATACCGTCGTAAACTTGTCATGGCGCAGTGTCGAGTGCAAAAGCTGCATGCTTGCTAGTGAAGCCCCGGATCATGGAGCTGGCTGGCAAGGATGAGGGACTCGTTGGCCAGCTTGCCGTTGAAATATTGCTTGCCCTATACGATGCGACCGATCGAGGTGGGCAGCACGTTTCCGACTCGCTTTCTTCCCCTCACCTATGTTTTAGAACAGTTGAACATCCGTAACGCACACGTTCGAGCCAACCTGGCCAGCGCCTTAGTCCGCTTAAACCCCAACGGACGCGATTCAGCGGATGACCAGAGTGGCGGCACGGATCTCTTGCGCCGTCTCTTCGGGCTTGGTGAGTGGTCGTCGAGCTGCTTTAAACGTGGTCTGATCATGCGATTATTCGTATCAGGTGCCGCCGAGCTCAGTGTACCGCAGAGAAGGCTCATCGGAGAGCTAAAAAAAGCCGCTCAGAGGGGGAATGCCCGGGAGCGCACCGCCGCTACCATGACTCTTCTGAAGCTATGCGAGAGTGAGTCGTATCACGAGGCTGCACGACGCAGGCTCATGTTTGATCAGCGGCGAGCATCCGCGACTTTCTCCTCGAGATCAACTTGTTGAACGTCTTCATCGGTCAACTGCGACGCAAGGATAGCGCACTGCTCGCCGCATACGCGCTCGCCACCTGTTTGAAAGACAGTAAGTGAAATAATACCCGATCGGACCCGCGGCTGAGTGATCATACAAGGTACCATCAAGGAGACCATCAAGGATAACCAGGATCTTCCGAAGAACATCGTTGGCATGCTTAGATCCGACTATTTTGACGATGCAGTTGGCACCGTCGAAGGGTTCCAGATATTTGGAGACATCATGCAACACGGTAACAAGCTACCATTACCTTTGTAGTTGATCCGGTCCTGACAAAATCGAGTTAGCTGACCTGCGGGAAAAGATCAAGAACTACAACATCACCCAGGTCCTGAACTCGAAATTAGGAAAAGGCAAGCCGAAGGAAATTCGGACGAGCCTGATCTGCTTGGATATCTTCAGATCTTTTGGTGTGTAAGGATAAACACACCAGCTCATCGCAGCTAAGGTGTGCCCTAGATGAGGACGGGCCCTGGACTCGCGAACTCGTCGCAAAGAGTTTAGAACGCCTAGAAGACCCAGCTTGGAAGGTCCAGAAAGCAGGGGTGGCGATCCTTTCTGCGTTGGCTCAAACGGGTATGCCCCGTTCGCCATGCCGAGAGTGCTCCCTGACAGACCTATGATTTCAGAGTACGGTGTGGCGGCCATTAGTCCCCGCGTACATGAGATTGTCGAGATGCTTCTCCCAGAGGGTTATCTACCGGTCCACTTGACTGCGCCGCAGGCAACGCCAACGAACCCGACCACCCCTGGTGGAGGTCAACTGCAATCGGCCCCAACTACTGGGGAGTCTGCAGATCTCCCGTCGGATAGGTCGTCCAACCCATCTTCGCGGATGATGGGACCCGCCTGCGCGCTGCGTATTTTAGCGCAGAACAGTGAGTATTGCTTCCCGTTCTCGGGAGACTTTGGAAACGATATAAATTCTTTCAGAAACGCTCCGAGACCATACGCGTGCGACAGTACAATACGGCAGTTTGAAGCACCTGTTCCTCTCCGGAACGCTCGTCGACGAGACGGACACCTCAGCGTGGCGGGTCCACACTCCCAACCGATGTACGTCGTTTCTTTCTTCGTACGGGAACATGGGTCTGAAACCGTCTTTCACAGCTGACGTAGTCATCATGCTCGACAAGATGATCAAGGCCGTCGACGGAGAGTTGTCAGAAGAAGGTCTCATGTCCATCGGGGACGCCATGCTGCCCCACATTCGCCACTGGAACCGCCTCGTGACGCTGCTGCGCAATCAAGTCGTGGCGGCGGTCAGCATCCTTCCTGCCCTGCTCGGCGTGTCCGTGCTGGCGGTCCTCGCCGTGGTCGTGGTCATCCCGATTTATCTGTCTTCGCGGGCGTACGAGTGCGTATCGGAAACGTCTCGCACATGGGGGTGACGCTGACTTGGATGGTCTAGTTTCCTCAAACGACTGCTGTCGTTCTATCAGGACTCCCGCATCTTGAACAGTTTGCGCGGGAACGTCATCCGGGTTGAGCGCCACGATGAAGAGGAGAATGCCCCGGGCGGACACCAAGGTCCTTCGGGCGAGCATGGTGGCGAAACCTTTCATGGTATCCAAACCGTAACGGTGCAGACTCGGAGTACTGGGGAAGAAAGACATCCTAGGCAGAAAGTCTAGCGAGTGAAGTTTATTTAGGCCAGGTCACGCGAACGTTCGATTCTGTACCATACTCTTCTGTATAACGTCTTGGACTGGTGTCTCCACATGCCCTCGAGTACCCTATACCCCGAGTGTTTTTCCTCCCGCCGAGTTCCATGCGCTGTGCGTCCACGTCTTCGCTCCAAAGAAGCGTTCATTCTTGGACGACCGCCCATTTGTCTCTCTCGCTGTCAGCGAGATCCCCGAAAGCGATCCTCAGACCCGCGAAGCAAGCGTCTACCAAGCCCATCCCGCCCGCGACGCCCATCACCAGACTGGCCGCGTAGTAAAAGTTGGCGTTCCCTCTGCCTTCTGTCACCCAGAGCGCGTGGAAGAGGGGTAAAAGGAGCGCCGCGTGGATATGCACGAGTGTCGTGACGATCGGGTGGCGGAGATCTGCGGGAGCGTCAGCAGTCTAGTTCGTGTCTGGATGAACGAGGGAGCGTACACGGGTGCACTTCTGGGAACAGCACGAACATGCTCAGGAAGAGTCCAGGATCGGCGAGGGTGAGGTACGCTTTGAAGATTCCGAGGACGCCGACGAGCAGGAACGCCGCGTACAACGCATCGTGTCTGGGGTGAATTATGGGAAAGAGGACGACGAGGCGAAGGGACGGCTTACTGGAATTTGATGCAGATCGGTAAGACGTAGATTGCGAGGTGGACCTGGACGTTACAAAGCATGTGAATCAAAGGTTAACAGTCCGAATTCATGCAACGCACGGAGAAGACCATGAGGAAAAATGGCCTGAAATGGTCGAACATCTCTGTGAAGAAATACCACCACAGCCCAGGGTTGGGGGTCAGATCCGGGAGGGTCAAGCTGTTGTGGTAGCCTTGTTTACACTGCCCGTGAAGACTGATCTATCGCGAGAACACAAACCTGGCTCCCCACGTTTCATGCATCCATCCCCACTTTCCACCCGCGATAACGGAGGTAGCGCCGAAAAGCACAAACCAATACACGGCGAATTGACACGCGTACTTGCGAGCAACGCGAAAATCGCCCCTGAATTCCTGCGGAGAAGCCAACTGGGAGACAGGAGAAGTGACGAGTAACATGAGGACCGGAATGAGGAGGAGGAATGTGGATATGGAGAGATGGGTCGAGAATGCAAGAGCCAAAAGAGCTGCCGATGATCTTCCTGCAGAATATGATGAAGTCAATGTGTATAGTTTCGGATATTGAGGAGAATCACCTTCGGAGGCGAGCACGAGGGCCAAAAGTACAGCCGTGTTCTCGAATGTTGATGTAGACAGAGCAAGAGATGGAAGAAAGAGATATGGATTCAGGAGGAACGCCGCAGCAACTAAGTCATCGCGAGCACCTGAGGCCTCACCAACACGCTGGCGGGCACGCCAGATGCGGATCAGCGCCCATGCGCCGACTATGTCACTAAATACCCATATGATAGGTAGTGGCGGCAGTACGGTCGAAAAGGCGGAAAGAAACAGTGGGGACTGCACGGAAGAACTTCGTCAACCTATTCGTATCGCAGAGAAGAACTCAAGACACACATGGCGGAAAACGCCGCCGGCATATGGATCAATATCGTGGTCATAAAGCCAGAGACCTTCTTTCACTGTACATTCAATAGTTCAGCACAAGCCATGAAGTGGAGAGTCACGTTAGAGGCCTACTCACGGCGGGAATATGAAGTCAGCGGAGAGGTAAGTTGATGGTCATGTTGGAGCCCATTTATGAAATGGAATGGAATAAAACCAAGTAACAATCGGAAGGAAGCGAGCACTGGCAGGATTCTTGACGAGGAGAAGCTCATCCACGACACCGTCACTGCACTTGTGCAGAAGGAGGGCCCCGTGTGAATGCCATACCGTATTCGGTTATCGTACCGTAGTATGACGAATAGTTGGGTACATAGTAATTTTTTGCTCGGGGTAAGATACATTACATCGGACTGCAGTGTTACTCGAATTGGAGTCCTCGTACCAGACCGCATATTTCTTAGGTAGTGAAAGTGTTTTATATTATCTGTCGCCAGTGCAGCCATGTAGCACTAGTGAGTCCGTCTGGAAAGCGCGACAGGCAAGACTCAGCGATTGAATGTGACGGAGTGGCCCAATGACGGACGTCAAGCCTGTTCTTGGAAACGGTGAGAACGAGGCAATTCTTGGATGACACTCCCTTCCGGTTACTATTGGTGGACGTCATCGAGACAATTCTTGGAGGGTAAGGCCACATGAGCATTGGTCAGCCGATCCAATGGCGCAACCAGGGTTACCCTGTCGTCGGGGTATAAGAAGGGGAGGCTAGTGTGGAATGTCCTCAGAGCCTGACAACTCTACGTTATACAACCATCCGAGATTGAATTTGTATGCACACCTTTTACTATTTAGTCGATTGGACCGTCGTTCACTGTGGTTCTAACAGGTACTTACCTCACTTGTCAACAAATGCCAGTGTAAGGCCGGTCAGTGCAACTGCTAAATGTGTATCGAGTTTGGCATGAATTTTGAAACGCTACATCCTGCAGTGACTGTATCGACCAAATAGATCTTGACATTCTACATTGGATCGAAAGCGTTCGAGACCGTGATGAGACCGAGGTCGAATATGCAGCATAATACTTATCATGATGCTCGATATTTTGGTACAGGACTGAGGACAGAATTACTTACATATAAGGAGACACTGTAGTAACCGTTCGAGACTGTCCGGCGACAGGTGTTGACATCTATTTGCCCAATGACGGGAATGGTAAGTATCTGTATCTATAGGCCTAGTAGCACTCGTCAATCGATCGAGCCATGCACAACTCAAGTTCGGACGAAAAACTTTGCGAAATATGCTCAGAGCTGGACTTTAATAGCGAGATACCTTCCCTCCAACCATGTCTCAAACCACTTCCCTGTTCAACACCCCCAACTCAGGGAGCTGACCTCAGTCTGGGATCGGTAGATGAAATCAAGAGCCGGCGCCTAATTTGCAACTTATGCAGACTCGTCGCTGACAGCTTGGACAAAGAGCCACCAGACCTTGATGGAGTGTGCCGTATAAGACAAAATGCTGAGTTCTGCAATTTCACGTTGCCAAGAGGCGTCAAGGCTCGAGATCCCAGCATCACACATTACCATCTCACACAGGCATCTGTAATTTTCGACACGTTTGAGGCGGATCTATTCCAAGGACCAGCCCTACCATGGGACCTCAAGGCGAGAGATAATCGATCAAACCACTACATCTTAAATTTACAGGTCAGTCAAAATTGGGATTTGACCAGGTCAAGGCTAAACGGTCAGATCAAGGCCAAAGCCAAATCCGACCTCGCAGCCGGTGATCCAACTGCGACTATACCGCAGACGGAACCCGAATTTCTCGCCACGATCGGTGGCAGATGCGTTTCCGCACAAGTAAACGCACAACTCGTTCGTGCATGGCTTTACCAATGCGAACGCGAGCATGGAAAAGATTGCATGCCTTCCTTGCGGCTGCCGGCGGGGGAAGACAATGAACCAGCTCTTGTGGTTGACGTAGTCCAGTCTTGTCTTGTGGACACACCCTCGCGATGTCGTTACGTCGCTTTGAGCTACGTCTGGGGAACAGCCCCCGTATTCACGCACCTCACGGAGTATACCAAAGATCTCCGGAAGATCGGTTCCCTGCGCTCGTTACCCATTCCATCGACGATTCGAGATGCTATCACCCTAGTATGTGCCATCGGAGAGCGCTATCTATGGGTGGATTCCTTGTGTATAATCCAAAACGACTGGAAGATGAAGGAGGTGGAGATCATGCGGATGGGATCAATCTATTCGAGAGCCCTGTTCACTATTATTGCCGCCGCTGGGGATAACGCAAACAGTGGTCTTCCGGGCGTCGAGGAGGGAACACGTGAACAAGCGCAGCAGCTCTTGAAAGTTGCTGATTGCGAGCTGCTTACAGTCATTGATATCCGCAAAACACCAAACGGAATTGATGATACTGTATGGGCACAGCGGGCATGGACTTTCCAGGAACGGGTCTTGTCGAGCAAGGTGTTGGTATTCTCAACAAATCAGGTCTACTGGAACTGTCGCACGGCATCGCATTCAGAGGAGCGAGCTCTAGATGGAGTGCAGGACCTCGATCGGCTTCACTTGTCATTCCCTCAAAAATCCGCCACCGATTTTCTGTCCTGGCATCCCCTGCAGCCTTTTGATTATTGCAATCTCTACGATGACCTCCTTTCCAATTACCGACGGCGTCGCTTAACCTATCAGACAGATCTGCTGAACGCATTCAACGGCGTTTCCGAGATTCTTGCAGGTCTTCAAGACGACAAATTCCTCTGGGGCCTTCCAGAATCACTTTTTTCATATGCTATAACATGGTCTTTCACCGGTCATTCTGCACGAAACGGTGTCTGCATTCCCTTTGAAAGTGGCGGCCCGAAAGAAATGATTCCCATACCTTCTTGGAGTTGGGCAGCCTGGTCAGGGGAGAATCCAGATAATATTTTTCTTCATGGTGGATACAGCGCTCACGTCAGACCAGTCATTCAATTCAGCATAGTCAACAGGAAGCGCCAGCTGGTCAAAGTCGCAGAGCGATCTTGGTCAGGTGATCCCAGCGATCGCGCTCATGCTTTACGGCCCGGGAACGACGTCAGCGAGGAGCCCTACCAGTTTCAATCCCCAACAAGTCATTCTGTGCTCCTACCCGGACAACTTCATTTCTGGACCAGTCTCGCAAACGTGAAAGCGGTCCGACGCTGGAGAGTGCAGGGACCGGGTGCACTGGAATATGAGCTTTTCCCTGCTCCAGATTTCAAACCGGATCCTAATTCCTCTCATTATCGCTCCGAAATCATATATCAGGACTTTGTTGTGATCGCGACCGACGGTCCGAAGAAGTTGGTACTGCTGGCCATCAAGTGGAAAGATGGCGTTGCATATCGCATAGGGTCCACTGTTGTCGAGGAAGCGGCGTGGGTTCGGGTGCTAAATAGGCAGTGGCGGTTGATAACACTGGGATGATGAACGCCTTCGTCGGGCTCCATTCTGAATGTAGAGTGGTCTGTGCCGCTATTTTTTCCATTTCGCTTCACCATAAGTGTAATTTTCCGGTTACTATACCGTCTCAACACCGTGACGACGCATTTCACAACGACTCAAGCCTGTTCAGATTATATAAACAACATACAGTAGCACCAGACTCTAGTCCGCAACTTATGCTGAATGAGACTAACATATATACAATAGGCTGCGTGGATCACAGTGAAACCCGAATATTATAACAGAATGTTTACTGGATGACGACACGCTGAGGTTGCATTTCAGGGGAAGTCTTCGGGAACGTGATCGTCAAAATGCCATTCTCCATCTTGGCCTTCACATCTTCGGGCTGACATACTACATCAATAGCCGTCATTCAAAAAGGATCACGGGCTTACCTTTGTCCCAAAGGGAAGCTGTAGCGTCCTCGAGAACTTGCCAGAGCGGCGTTCACGAACGACGTAGCTTCTGTCTTCTTGTGAGTCTGGAGCGGCCGACTCGCCAGACACCGTCAAACGGTTTTCGTGGACGTCGATAGCGACGCCGTCCGATGTGAAGCCCGGGAGCTCGAACGTGGCGATCACCGTGTTGGCGTCCTGAGATTCATGGAGGTCTAGTCTAGAGAAACGATTCAGTAAACATCGAATCTACACGCCACGGACGAAGTACCTCGGACGGTAGACGTCGCGGTTGCGCGATATCGCTCGTCTGGCCCCCGTCGAGGAGGGACAGGTTCGAGGACGGATCCGAGCTGCGAGAGCGTCTTCAAAGAGACGGTCGAACTCGGTGATGGGGTCGTAGTACAACTGAACCAGTGTCATTGTAAACTTGTGGGTTGTGTGATTAGAGGTTAGTGTTGGAGATAAGTCCGCTGCACCGGGAGATCTTTGATGAAAAGACGGTCATCGACGCTCGCTTTTATAACACTCTGTCGTTGATCTGCAAAGTTCTAGATCAAGGAAGAATGCAACTCGAGTTTGTAAGACTCAGAAGTCTACAATGTACTATCATGTTCTTGACCGTTCGGCGTTTTTCCAGATTATTCCACAGCTGGGTTCCGATTTGGAAGGTAGAGCGGTGTTGACGTATATTTGGAAACTGACGGGAATGGTAAAACTCTGTTGCAAAGAAGTTGGACACCCAAACCTGATCGCCTACGGCGTACGCTCGATCGACCTCGCCACTTTCTGGAGGTTTGACGAAATAATTGACAACTTTTGGTTCTGCTTTGAACTTGAACCAGACTCATCCAACCCGACAATGACCTTCAGAAGCGACGTCCAGTGTCACCTGGCAACCGATTGGTCTTTGGTGTGGTACCATCTGTCAGCGCCTTTCCTTAAGGCTTCCATGAAGTCTATCACTACGCGCTCAAAATACGGTCTCTGTCGTCGGTTAACGAACGCTGGCCCTGAACCGCATGACGAATACGTATCCTGCGTTCCCTGAGTGAGTGCTATGCACTTCCCTTTGAAACATATGTCATATGTCAAGATCTCAAACAGCCTGACGTGCCGTCTGATGCGGCTTTGGCGGATTACGCAGCTCTTGCTGATAGTAGACGGTCGTCCCTTTATACATCTTGGATTCATTTTCCATGCGAGGTGTCGTCAACTCCCCCGACTCGGATAGAGTCGTGATTTGGGCTCTAGTTCCACATTCTCGATCATCGAATACAAGGCAACCCGAACAGCGTTCTGTCCAAGTCGTATCCCGGGTTGGTTAAGGGAATGATTGTGAGCTCGAACGTGCCTCGTTGAGCGACCCGACTCGTCATCTCATCATCGTTTATCCGCTTACCCAGGTACCCGATTTTGCTTCGCCGCACCGCACGATCTATATTACCTGCAGTCGCCAGTGGATTGATCCGACGGATTTCGTGCCCTCCGGAACGAGAGCTGTGCCCAATTTTCTCCAAGTCTAGTCTCGGTGACATGTGCATGGGCCGACTTGGCAGGCTTGCGTTAATTTCTCTTCCATCAGCATCACCCATGCATGGAGACAATTAACATATGTCCGGCTTACCAGATTCACTAACGCCGCATACATGTAAAACGTCAATGACCAACCCCATTCAGCGACTTAGGGTCTGATTCAGAGACCGCCAAGGTATATTGTCCTTGTAGCCCAGCGAGCACGTGATTCTGGTACGACATCTTTTTCGATGCCTTCCCCGATTAATACTATTCACCCCCAAGGATCACGATACCCTTGCTGATTCTCAATCTTTGGAAACTCACGCAGTAACATCAATCAATACATCTAGCGACGTCGTGCCACATATCCCTCGTCGTCGTGTAGGGATAGAAGAATTGGAGATGTCTACGCTTCAAGGGCCCACCCAGGGTCTCCGTCTTTCCATCTTTGACGCAACGCCGTCACTGACGACATGCATCATCATTCGATGGTCTCACCCGTCCAGCCTCACATCGTCCACGATATGTTCGACCCTGAACCGCTATCCACTTCCATGGGCGCCGGGTCGTGTTTCCCATCCACGGGATCGACGTTTTGACCCCGCGATCACTTTATTGCCGAGTGTCCTACAGGGGCAGGGTCACCGTCCCCGAGAGTGTCGCCGTGGACGAGATGGCGACGCATCGTAGTCGAGGAAAAGAGTTTCCCCGGGACTCGGGCTAGATTTGGAATTGCACGGGTGCGCGAGCGTCATCATTTTATCCGACGAACGGGTTTCGGGACCGGGGCCTTTTGACACCGTGATTTTGGTCCCGAAGAGCGCGCTGAACCCTGCGTCACCCAAGCTCTCCGTGGAGCTCGTTCCTCGAGGTGAACCGAACGCAACAGACGTCTTTGGATCCCCTTTCAGACGCATCTGAAAGCGTGACGACGGAGCTGGTCCAAGCGATTTTCCACAGAGCACTTGAAGGCGACCCCACGCGCGGGTCACGGAGCCCGTTCTCTGGCTAGGGTGCAGCTCGCGAACCGAGTCGACGCGCCTTGGGGACTCGACTATCCCACCAACAGAGCTTGAGCTCGTCGACGTCGTTCGATGAACCCGTGCGTCCCTATCGCACGTCCACGTCTGTGATCCATTGATCCGCGGTGACATCTCCCGTTCTCCCGTTCCCTGATGACCCCCGCGTCGCCGCGGCAACGACAACCTCGAGTCGCACGTCAGGCCTTCAGGCACGGCTTGGGAACGGATCGATGTTGACGTGGAGGATCAGGGGCGCCCAACAAAGCACGGATTTCGTAGTCGCGCTCCCGTCGCGACCACGTGCAGGACCGGGGGGCGAACCACGCCACGACGACGGGTCGTGCGCCGCGTTCATGATGCTCTCTGAGTCGACGGACGGCTGGATACCGATCTCGGGACTCCTCGTTCGGATTCCTCGGCGGAACCGAACCGACGTGGGCCCAGGCCCATCCTTCATCGCGCCCTGACCGCTGGGACACCTTCCCGGGCCTCTAGCACCGACTCGGCACCGCCCATCCATCCTATACCCACTCGATCGTGTGCGCGACGCGTTTCATCCGGAGCTGTCTCGACCGTCCGTCATCACGTCCCAGGACCTGAAGCGACGGGGTCCACGGGCCTCGCCCCCATCAGATCGCAGCGTCCTGGCGTGACGCCGCCCCCATCAAGCGGCCCCAGGGCGCGTGAGATGCGTGTTCACGGATGGCGTTGATCCGCCCACGCCGTTTGATGAAGGGAACTGCAACGATGCCATCCATACCAAGTTCCGGGAAATGAAATCGATCAAACGGACCGGAACTGATTCGACGCTTCGCCTGTGCTGGGCTAGGTACATACTTGTCGTCATCTATTCGCAACTACGCTCAAACAGACGCAAGACATGTGCATATGCCCACCACCGAGGACGATGGGGCCAAACGGAAAGAACGAAATTCACACTAGGTCATACAGCGAGACGGTCGACGCCTCCCCCCTCCAAGTCGAAACAAAGCTTACATGCGCGCCAACACCCCGATCGTCTGCTGTCCGTGCTCCTCCCACCACCTCTCGGCCTCCGCGTCCG
>JBBPSZ010000388.1:0-12000 GCA_038093835.1 Strobilomyces confusus
GCTCACAGGTGCAATCAACCAGCACAAGCAGCAATCTCGACCCTTTGCAGGATCAACGCAAGCCCCTCCGTCGGCGATCCGCGATGTTGTTATCGACGGGGTCACCTTCCAGTCCTCCTCCCGCTCTCTCGTTCGCAAAGGCCGTGAGTCTCCTTCAGCAGCTCACAGCCAGAACCGGAGTCCACCTGTCTTCCTAGTGACCAACCCCCCCTCGTCGACCAAGGTCCCCTTCAAGCCGATATCGCAATCGACAGACTTCTCAAGGACTGTGCATGGACACCGCCTTCCAGCTCACAGAGCTTACAAGCCAAAGGTATCTTCTCGACCCCGTCAACAACGACCAAGGAGCCACAACATGACCCTCGACAACACCCATCGGCCAACACAGTCTGTCCACAACCACAGTGCAAGCGAAGATCCAAATCTGATTGTCCATTACAGAGGCCGGCAACCCACCAAGCGCACGAAATACCTCAACAAACCGTGCTCCCGCTTTACGACGACAGGTGCGTCTTGGGTTGCTTCTCCGAAACGTTTTGTCCTCAACACAGACGACACCTCTTCATGCCACGGCTGCTCAGGTGCCTGCAGCCGTGGTCTCACTTGTATGTACCAGCACGACCCCAACAAGATTGCGATCTGCTGGCACTTCTTACACGGCAACTGTCCCAACACTACTGCGTCCTGCAATCTTTCCCACGACCCCACCCCGGAACGTACACCGCTCTGTGTTCATTTCGCGAACAACGGACGATGTACTCGGGTGAATTGTCCGTTCCCTCACGTTCGCGTGGGCCAACGACATGGCGTCTGCCGCGACTTTGCAGTACTTGGGTATTGCTCCAAAGGTCTCGACTGTGAAATGCAACACGTCCGGGAATGCCCAGACTTTGCGGAAACGGGTACCTGTTCGACCAAGGGCTGCAAGCTTCCGCACGTCATACGTGCGAATCGCAACCGCAAAGCGCCGACTACAATGAATACGAGCAAGACTGGCGCCCCCTCGGCGACCTTGGTGGACGCGGGCGCTGCTAGCGTGTCCATGGTCACCTCTGGTTCTGAGAGTACTTCCCACAGTGCCTCAAGTTCACAGCAGATCTCGTTCCAAGACGCTCAGCTTGGCGACGAGTTCATAAGTCTCATGTTCAATGAGAGCGAAGAGAGTGACGACAACGGTGATGACGACTCGGACGCCACTGATGCCGAGGCCGAGGATGCAAGTGATGAGGAAGAAGGCCCTAGCCCCACTGTAGGAGAGACTGGTCTGTGACATGTTTTTGTTGTATTTCCCAGATATCTCGCCTTGAATAAATGTACTTTCTGATGACTATTTCATCGAACGGCGGCCCCTTATGACTACGATTTGATCGCCCAGCACGGTCGCTACCGCCAGTTAATCAGCTTATATAATCCTCCGAATTGTCACGGATCGAGTGGGTACAGTACAGTTCTTGTAGACTATGTTACAGTATGCAGGCTGAACGAGCGGGGATTCACGACCCCGAGACGAAAGGCGCGCAGACGAAGGCACCGTTCGTGAAAAGACGCGACGACGAGGGAACCTGGGAGATCGGGATGCGTGCTGAGTCTTCACTTTGAGAAATGTTCCGAGAGAGGGTAGGGATAGGCCGAGAACGAGGACGTGTCGGAGCAGCCCGTTCGTGTTTGGTGCGCGTTCTTGCGCTTCGGTTCCGTGTTCCAGTGACCCGACCTGAGGATCCAAGAGGCCTGGCGACGACGCTTGATGGCGGCCCGACGCATGAAGTACCGAACGACGACGAAGATCATCTAGCGAGGCTCAGAACAAAGGCGAATGACAGAGACGAGGGTCAAACCGCGGCGAGAATGCACACCACGACGAAAGTGAGGACGACGAGAACGGACGTGGCGACGAGCTGCTTCTGGTTGGGCGGCGTGGGTGACTCGCTCGAACGGATCGTCGGAAGTAGCGAATCGACGACGGCGGTGTGGTTGCTCGTGGACATTCAAAATCGGGGTACGGCGCATAGAACGAGGTGCGAACATACTTTGGGTGGACCGCTGCGTCCATGGCGGTATCAAGTGGATCCCAGGCGCTGACGAATCACAGTTTGTGTGGCTGAAAATGTACAGTTCACCGGAGATTTCCGACGCACACCAATCGAACCCTGCCCGATATTGATCCACGGCCTCAGACCACCTCTCCTTCGACATGGCAAGTCCTCTTCCACCCCACCCACCGTCTTGCTCACGTCTCTAGACTAAACGTACTCGCAAAGTCGGTGTGACCGGAAAGTACGGTACCGTGCGTACACCCCCGTCCCAACCGCATTCACTCGACTGATTCTTGCGGCGTAGCGTTACGGTGCCTCCCTGCGAAAGCAGGTGAAAAAGGTGCTCATTTAGTCATACCAATGAACGTCATTGAAGGCCTAACCCCGTCCTCGTCGCGTAGATGGAAGTGACCCAACACGCCCGTTACACTTGCACGTTCTGCGGCAAGGCAAGTGCCATCTTCCCTGCTCGCAAACGTACCTGACCGTCTGGTCTGACAGGACTCTGTCAAGCGTACGGCAGTCGGCATCTGGCATTGCCGTGCATGCAAAAAGACGATCGCCGGCGGTGCTTGGACGGTGGCGACGACCGCTGCCGCTACAGTGCGCAGGTAAGTAATCTCCGTGTATACGTTTGCACAACTCCGTACTGAGTGTCACGTAGCACGGTCCGTCGTCTGCGCGAACTGACAGAGGCATAAGATCCATGATTTTCTGTCGTTGCATGTTTTCCTCCCGTGTTTTACATATCTTAACCCAAATGACTATGCCTCATGACATGGTACCACTCCCGCAAAGCTTGAGAATTCGAAAACTGCTGCTACTGATTGCCAATATCACAATCTGACTTGAAATTCGAGAAGTTCGCTGAATATCTTCCAATTTCGTGCAAGCTACTGCTTCATCAGAAACGATACCTACGCTCTTTCGCCCGGAGGCCGCAGAGATGCCCAAGACTTGCTGGAGAACTGACATTCGTACTGTACATTCACTATATGGTAACGGTTCGTTTACTTACCACGCTCGTTCCCATTTCCCTTCACTCGACTGGAGTATTCACTTATTATGTCTAGGTCGACCCACAAGACTAAGGATATAAAACAGGAAATAATCATTGGCTCGTAGAGTCGCTCGCCCGCTTTCTCACTTCACTTGTAAAAAGTACAAGTTTTACTGTACATTAGATGGTTCACATGGTTGAGCTCAGAAGATGATCCTCGACGTCCTTCGATCGTGGTACGATCGTACACTTGAACGGCTTGAGACGGCTGCCGGACTCGTCGTCAGCAACGACGTCACAAAGCAACCTTCGAACCTCACCGGAGCATTCCCTCTTCGAAATCGTACCTCGGCACGCACTCCACGCCGTTCTCCACGCATCTCGACACGTCCAGCGTCGCGAGCACCGTCGCGACATAAATGAAGATCATCGCCTCGGCCAGACGTGCGCCCAGACACACCCGTCTTCCCCACCCGAAACACGCCTCGCGCGGGTCGGCCTGCTGGCGTTCGCCGAGGAACCTCTGCGGATCAAACACCTCTGGATTTGGATACGTCGCTGGGTCCGATAAGATATGCCTACGATGAGCCCTCGTGCGGTGAGACCTCAAACATCAGCGTCAACCTCGACGGGGCACGAACCAGATGTTCGCAAAAAGGTATGACCCTTTGGGGATTAAATATCCTTGGTAGATGATGTCCTGCGTGCAGACGTGCGATGCTAGTAAAATGTGTCGCTGTAGCCGGGAATGCGCGCGCACGAAAGATGCCCATACGTACGAAAAGGAATAAACACGTTCCACCTGAGAAGTTCCAGACAGATCGCGTTCACGTACGGGAGTGTATTACGATCCTCCATGGTTGGAAGTCTATCATGCCCGACGACGGCATCAACTTCCGCCTGTGCTTTCTTGAAAATCTCGGGGTACATCGTCATGGCAAGAAAAAATGCGATCAGCATGGACGGCACCTGCCATGAATGTGCTCGGTGGAATGAAATTCGCCAGCAAATAAAAACCCCACGCACCGTGTCCGATCCAGCTGGATGGGACCATGTAAGTAATACAGTTTTGAGGCGCTCGATGATGAAATCATACATACCCAGATACACCCCAAACGAAGCCCACTTTAAAATCTCTTCATCTTCTGGAGAAATGCCATCCTGAAGTAGTCTCGACGTGAACGACGGCACGGCGTCCCCACTCGCCTGAGTCAAGGTCGGCGTACAAGACTCATAGACGCAGAGGAAAACAAACCAGACGCTCTAATACAAACTGGTACGGTTTGTTCACTGCATCGTCCACCATTTTTCTCCACTGTTTGGCAGATTTCCGAAAACTGCCTCCAGGAAGCCATTCGGGCAGGTATTGCACTGAAGAACTCTTCTAGCAGCCTAGACAGAGTGAATGGACTCAAGAAACGCACAGACAGGCAAGAAGTCGACCAAGAAACGTCCTGGGGCAGTGACCTCAGATAGATTACGCATAGCATTGTTGGCCATCTCCACGAGCGGATCGCCCTCGTCCTTGACACTATAACCATGTGAAATCTTCCAGATCAACGACGCAATCGTTCTGTACGAAACATGTCACATTGGCCTGAGTCTGAAAAAAAAAACCAATGCCATACGTTTGACAATGCATACCCAGATTGTCAGGGTTTTTCAATGCATTGAGGACGAATCGTCTCGCTTCGAATTCTCCGGCAGGATAGAACACCATCAAGCTATTGTTAGTGTGGATGTGCTGGCCGAAGAATTTGCGGTGTTTTCGGTGGGTGTCACCGTGCTGCAGAAAGGGCGTAGTGTTACCCCACCCAACGAGATCGCCGGCCACGACAAAGTGCGGCCTATCAGAGGTAACGGCGCTCTTCTTCTCGAGCAAGTCTCTGGCAGTCTCAAAGGAGTTTAGAACGATGTATTGTGCACCGAACGCTCGGAGGGATACGATGGGACCTAGAGAGGATGAGAAGAGTGCTCGAGCATGTGACACCAGCATATGCTTGCCGTATTCGCTAGCCATAGCTCCGAGCGCCTTGTACGGGGCGGGTCGGCGAAGGTCGAAGATGTTTCCGATGAGCGGCCACCCCGGCGGCCCCGGCGGGAGCGGTGCACGCCTGGGACGACAGATGAGATATAACGCCAAACCGACGAGACAGACGTCAAGCAGTGACGTGAACATTTGACCACCCATGTTTAGCAATGGAGCGCGAGCTGAGCAGATTTTATAGCCTTCGAGAATTAATTATCTTAAAACAGTCCGTGCTGGGGTACAATACCCTATGTGCAAAGGGGGCACCCGTGCCCTCGCCGCATTTCAGATCGCCTGAATGCCCTGAGAGGTGGCAGGCCATGCTCCCACCCTGTCCTGTCATTCCGGCCGACAGTTTTAGAGTACTGCAGCCGTCCAGTAGAGCTCAGTAGACACTTCTAAGATCTAATCTTTTCTCTTACATAAAATGTGTGTCACAAGGTGTTGCGCGTAGAAGCTTCTCCATTTGTCGTTCGCACAGCCTCTCCTTGCTGACCAAGTCGAACGCCAGCACTCACCAGCACCACGTCGTCGACAACGTCAAACGACAAGGTTCGCTGTTGGAGTGCTTGCGCTCACGCTGTCAGTTCGAGCCAGCCTCGATTGCCAGCGCACAACTGGCCTTCCCGGTGTCTTTTCGAGCGTCAGCCACATCACCGGTGAGGGCTCACCTGCCGCCCCCGTGCTCATCACTTAGCTCCGCTGTGTCCACCTGAACGGTGACAGGCTTGTCACCTCTGTTGTGCCATCCGTTTCAGTGGCAAGTGCCACTGGCAGCGCTTGCTGGTCGCGTCCTAATCTCGGTTCCAGATCCGTGCGGACAGGATCTTCGGGTGCAAAACGTACACATAAACAAATAATTGCTTCCGAGTTTCCATATCGGGTGTCCTGATTCCTGTTGTACCAGATGGTCACTTCAACAGTTTAGTATTGCCGCGAAGTGAACTGAAGTGAACCGAGGTTTTTTTTTTGGTGCACTTCGTCTCAGTTCGATTGGACGAAAGTGCGTGAAAGTGACCTCTATCCACTTCGGAAAGTGGGATGAAGGTACGCCGGTCCGTCTTTCCATCCAATCATATGTGATTAGTAAGTGGCACCGTGGCAAGCAACGCTCCGTAAGCTCATCGACTGTGTACAGTGTCGGCAGGGCCTTAGAGTACTTTTTCTAAGACTCATGTCCTTGAGGTTGTGTTTGTCGGTGCTCGTCTTGCTCCTCGTAGTGAGACATGATGTGGTTGTCTACAATAGCACTGGATTAATATTTGCTGTTTGTAATACGTGAAATATATTGCAGCGCCTCAATAGTTTTGGGTAGAGATGATAGTTTTGGTTGTCAGTACAAGTACATGAAAAAAAATCAATAGCAGATGTCCCCAGCGCTTGAGATTGAGCTTTCTCGTGACTCTCGTCCACACTCACAACTCACGAATTGAAGACTAGTAGGACTAAGGTGCTCTATATGGGGGCTTCTTGTCCAAATATATCTCATGACTACTAAAGATATTACACTTCACCTTACCTCGCGAACTGGCAGTCTGGAATGAACTCACTTCCTTGTCAGTTTGC
Source organism: Strobilomyces confusus (assembly GCA_038093835.1). Classification (NCBI taxonomy): domain Eukaryota; kingdom Fungi; phylum Basidiomycota; class Agaricomycetes; order Boletales; family Boletaceae; genus Strobilomyces; species Strobilomyces confusus. The sequence goes on from JBBPSZ010000388.1 coordinate 6,629, forward strand.
AATGAAGTGTGTGAAAGTGTCACCTTCACGAACTTACCTTCATTCACTTCGAAGTCACTTCACCTCTGCGGCAACACTACTTGAAGTTCAACTCCACATCGTATATGCCCGAGTTCTTGTAACTTGGAAATGCCAACTTCACGTTGACAAGAACCTTGTTTGCATGGTGACGGTACACGAATAAGTAGTTAGGACTCTTTTACAATTCTTTTGCTCAATTTAAATTTTATGATGAACTGACAATCGTTCTCAGATGGCAAGCGCAAATAACCGATGTCTCCTGGCATTAAATCATTTTTTCCAACGTCTGCGATATGGAGAGGTGGAATAACATGATATTGACCTCCCTCGTTCCCTCGTGTTTACTTGTCCGACAACAGAAAAACCGGACTTCGAGTCTTCGGAGTGGAAACGTGCGATGTTGCATGATCACTCCTCGTGACGGCGTACACGAAAAATGGAATAACACAAAAACAGGATTCCGAATGAGCAAGAGAGCGAGGCAATTCTGAAGTATACAAAGATAGGTGAACTACAAAAGGAGGTGAAGTTATCGATCTATTGGTCACGAGAACCACGACACAGAACTGGATCTCACGAACGGTGCTCAAGCCACGACCTGCGACATCGTTCTTCATTGAAACAAGAAGATACCGGAGACAATTGAACCCGTCGTTCACTTCGTTTTCCTCCATCCAGCGATTTCGTGGGCAAAGCATTGGCGTAAATAACGCAGTTACTTCACCAGTAACATGATGATGGTACTCGAAAATGGTGTGAAAACGTCATTTTATTCATCAGCAGCTTGCCGTGTTCTATCGCTTATATAATGAAGGGGCGCGGTGCGGTGCTGCTACCTGGCATGTACTCTACCTTATACTAACAACACTACCAATATGGTGGATGCTGTGTTGGTCGATGTCAACTCGACGTTTTCTTCACTCTCTAATCTGCTCGATTCACGTATTCTGCGAGCCCTTGCCGACATAGGTTTTGCAAGACCTACACTGGTACAGAAGAGAGCTATTCCAATCGCTCTCGAGGGCAAAGACATACTCGCCAGGGCGCGTACTGGGAGTGGAAAAACTGTGGCATACTGCATCCCAGTCGTGCAGAAAATCCTAAGCGCGAAAGCCGACTCCGCACACCGAGTTACTCGAGCACTGATCCTTGTGCCCACGCGAGAGCTTTCTGAACAAGTGCATTCTTGTTTGCGGAGTCTCGTGGCATATTGCGACCAGCAAGTTGCGATATCAAATGTTGCAAGCGGCACTGCGTCTCATGTGCAACGGGCCTTGCTCGCGGACAAGCCTGACATTGTCATCGCGACTCCATCACGTGTACTCGCGCTCCTTCGCTCCAAAGTACGCCATACTATGACAATCACGTCGCGCGTCTGACCTAGCAACAGACGCTGGCTCTGGCTTCCCTCGAGTCCCTGGTAATCGATGAAGCAGATCTCATCCTCTCATATGGGCACGACGAGGACGTCCGCCAGATATTCGGCGGAGGCTATTTACCCACCGTCCACCAATCCTTCTTAATGAGTGCTACCATGACGGATGACGTGGAGACCTTGAAGGGTCTTACCTTGCGCAATCCTGTGAGTCTCTTTCCTCGATCGCGTCTGAGAGGCACCTATCCTTATTTGCCTAGGCTATATTAAAACTAGAAGAGGGCGACGACGACGCATCCTTGTTGACTCAATACTTCGTGCGGTATGCCGAGCGTTCATCTGACTCGATCATCGTCGCTTACCCGACAACTGAAGGTGCTCAGAGGTCGACAAGTTCCTCCTCACCTACGTGATTCTCAAACTCCGCCTTATCAAAGGCAAATGTATACTCTTTGTCAACGACATAGATCGTTGTTACCGTCTCAAGCTCTTCTTGGAGCAGTTCTCGATCGCGAGTTGCGTTCTTAACTCCGAACTCCCTCTAAACTCTAGGCAAGGTGACATTCCTCCGGGACGTGCATTCCACTCATCTTCTGGCTAGATACCATACCGTGCAGGAATTTAACAGAGGCGTTTATGACTACATCATCGCCACGGATGAAAGTAGCGGAAAGGCCGAGAAGGCCAACGAGAGTGAGCAGGATCATGAAGAAGGCAGTTCGAGGCCTCTCAAGCGCAGAAAGAAGAAAACATCAGACAAAGAGTATGGCGTTACCCGGGGTGTTGATTTCATTGACGTCGCCTGCGTGGTCAACTTTGATCTTCCGTCGTCTTCCAGATCATATACACATCGCGTCGGGCGGACGGCTCGCGCGGGTCGTACGGGAATGTCGCTATCTTTCGTGGTGCCGGCTGAGGAGTGGGGGAAAAACAAGGTTGTGGGCTGCCTCGAGAGTTCCAAACACGACGAGGCAGTGTTTACGAAGATCGAGAGCGAACAAGCTGCTAAAGGGAGCGCGATCAAAGAATATCAATTTGATATGCAACAAGTCGAAGCGTTCAGGTACAGGATGCAGGACGCGTTGCGCTCTGTGACTCGGAGTAGTATCAAGGAAGCGCGAGTAAAGGAGCTAAAAACAGAGATTCTCAACTCCGAGAAGCTCAAGGTACGTGGGGACGTATGTCGGCGTCTCAGTTGCTCACTTGTGCAGGCGCATTTTGAGGACAATCCACTGGATCTGGAGTATCTCCGGCACGATAAGCCGCTGCATCCCATGAGAATCCAGGCCCACATGAAGCACGTGCCAAAATATCTCCTACCTCGTATGGCCCCGGTCGCTGGCGACGATGGAGGGGGGTCATCATCGAATCCATACGAACCAAAGGTCGGCTTTGTGCCGTTCAGGAGACCGTCTAATCGGCGTCGTGGACGAGGGGGCGGTGTGAGGAGTGGAGGCAAGGGTGGAAGCAGGAAAAAATCAGATCCTCTGAAAATATTTAGATGACATGGTATACATGCTACGAGTCCCCAGGTGTAGGGATTTCGTGCCTGGTATGTTACTAATGGTGATGGGTACTCAATTGGCGATTCCTCCTTCCCATCCTTTGGATCGCTCGACGGCGCGCTGCCACGCCGCCCAAGCCTTGTCTCTTTGAGCTGACGAAATGTGGGGTACAAACGTTTTACTCCCTTTGGTATTAACCTCAGCCAGTGTCTCTGGCTTCGAGAGATTCCATCCGAACAAGCCGATAGCAGCTCCAGCCAGCAGAGCGGATCCAAGCGCGGTGGACCTGTATAATCAGTATTCAGTCGCGCTGACAGCATGCAGGTACTTACTCTCTCATCTCGGGTCTAATAACGTCAAAACCTCCAATATCTGCCAAGATTTCCATACAGGCGTCTCCGTTGGTCATTCCTCCGTCGACCTTGAGATGTTTGAGGTCAGTCTTGGAGTCTAGTTTCATGCTCTCTAATATAGCTCTGGTTTGAAACGCGTTGGCTTCTATCGCCGCACGTGAAATATGGGCGGGAGTGGTATACGACGATAACCCTATAAAGAAGCTTGATTCAGAAATATCCGGTAGAAAGGGACAGTGTCTATACCGATTATTAGACCAGCAGCTCCAGGATCCCAGTAGGGGGCCAGTAGCCCCGAAAATGCCGTCACGAAATATACTCCCCCAGAGTCTGGAGTAGATCGCGCTAGATCGTTGATCTCGCTCGCAGACTTGATGAAGCCCATGGAATCCCGCAACCTGAAGCCGATCAGCTTGTATTGTACATACTAGGGTCGAACGCAAACCATTTTATGGCGCTTCCTGCAACACCAACTGCAACACCAATGCTTGGATCAAGAGAACGGCGAGCGAGATAACTCTACTTACCACTACCCTCCAATGCATACACAGGTTTGGCGCCAGGGCGAGGCTGGTAAGCGACCTAACCGAAGTCTCAGTCCTGTAGGCAAAGGTTCATAAGACGACGAGTACCGTGCTCAACAACCCATGACTACTCTGGACGATTTCCTCGCCAGTGCAAAATAGTAAGAACGCGCCGGTTCCGTAAGTGCACTTAGCTTCCCCTTCTCTTAGACATTTGTTCCCGACAAGCGCGCCTTGCTGATCGCCGACCAGACCACCGATCGGCAGACCTTTCAATGGACCATCTGCGACGTGTCCATACACCTCCGAGGAAGAGACCAGCTTTGGGAGAATGGACGGTCGAAGGTCGAAAAATTTGAGCATCCTGTCGTCCCATTCCAAGGTACAAAGGTTCATGAGAAGCGTTCGCGAGGCGTTCGTCACATCTCCGACGTGGATGCCTCCAGCCGGGCCCCCAGTCAGGTTCTGCACCGGTCAGCGCGTCATTCACGATCCAGAGAAGAATAGAGCATAACCTACATATACGACCCAAGATTCCACCGTACCAAAGAGAAGGTCATCTTCCGCGTGAGCCGTCTCGACCGCCGGATAATTGTCGATCATCCATCGCAATTTCAGCGCGGAGAAGTATGTCGAGAGCTTCAACCCGGTTCTGGCAGATCACAGTCGATGAAAGAATGAACGATGGAACGAGTGACCTACATGTCACGCAGGGCATCGCTACCCTCTTCTCCCTTCTTGAATTGGCCAGGTGTGACTTGAAGTCCAGTCTCCGCGAGCACTTGTTCGTAATGGGCTACCATATTTTTCGTCCTCGAGTCCGTCCAAACGATGGCCCTGCACAACGGCTTTCCGGTCTTGCGGTGCCATGCCACGGTCGTTTCTCGTTGGTTCGTGATGCCTGTGAGGAAAGGCCTGAAATGGTAGGGGGAAGCATATGAAAACGCCCGCCGATACGGACCTATCACCTTGATGCTTTCCTTGGCCCAACCGCTCTTCTCCAAGTTCTCGCAAGCGTTAGCGACACAGGCTTCCGAAACCTTCTGTATTTCATCGGGATCATGTTCGTGCCATCTATTTACGATGTCAGAAGATCAGCCCGTTAAACGGATGTCGGGCGCTTACCCCGGATTTGGGTAATACTGAGGAAACTCGGACTGGGATTGGGCGACGATATTGGCATAACGATCGAAAACGATGAACCTCACTGAGCTGTAGGACCGTACGATAACATGGATTAGCAATGTAATCTCGTGTCTAAGCTTGACTTCGAGGAGCAACCTCACGTTGTTCCACAGTCCAAAGACCCCACAAACTCGCCTTGCTTGAGGCCTGGCATGGCAGTCAGAAAGAGAAAGAGAGGCAAGGCGTCTGTGGAGAGACTCGGAGTTGCCTTATGGAGAGTGTATGTGGGCCGCAGCTCGGAGCTTGCTAGGCTACATGGCAAGGAATCCACAGAATGCGCGCAATAATTACTGCCGGCCAGACCCGGGCCGGCGAAGCATAGCTTGTACACAATGTGAGAGTCAGACAGTCTAGTAGGGTTCGCTACCTCTAGGGAGCCCACGGCGTGGTGCAGCTCAACCAATCCAAC
>JBBPSZ010000389.1:0-11970 GCA_038093835.1 Strobilomyces confusus
CGGGTGCACGCTCCAAGGGGTACGGAGAGGGTTAACGTCGAGTTGCTCTGGCGGTCTCGTCCTTGAGCGCGCTTCGTGGCGCACGCAACTGGCGTGTAACTCGATTCAGACTACTCTCGGACTGGTCGAAATTTTTGGAGTTTCCGTCTCTCTCGAGGAGGGTCGTCGCTCGATATCAACTGAAGACATTATCGCGCGGAGGCGAGCCTCGTTTTCTCTGTGGCGTAGCGTCGTGAACCCCTGCCTCACCGGTTCATCGATGTTTTAGCTGCAGCTGAGCTTGATCCGTTTTCCCTGGCGGCAATATCGATTCACGTTAATAGTCTCCACGAAGGGCCATGCCATCGTGTCCACTGCGTAGAGGTGATTCTCGTTTGTGCTGTGGTGCGGTGGCTCATGTGTTCTAGGGTACGTTCCGACATCCATGAGCAGACGAGATGGCCAGTGATTCCTATCACGGGTGCGTCTTTTCGCCTCTTGGCTCTATACATCTTTATCTCGCGTGTCCATATGGGGTGCCTCGTCGCATTTGCTCGTCTTCCACTGGCACGAAAGCAGCTTATCTATCTAGATGATGATGCCGGTTTGATTTCGCTCCATCGCTCGAACTGCTGACGCGCGTTTCCTTGAAGCTAAAATCGGCCTGGCGTAGATCAAACTCTCGCTTCCGTCAAGTAATAATTGCATAGCAGGGGCAAGCTGGAACGGACGAATGTCGAGAAAGCGATCTGGGAAGGAAGCGATTCCATTGGCAACAGCCGCTCTTGTATAATGTGCTTGACCTAGCCAGCACGACATACTGATGTCCTTAGATACATAAATTTCAGTACCCAAAAAAACAAAAGGAGGGAAATGGATAACAAAAAGAATAATCGATCGTGCAATTGACATTTTTAAGTAATTCCGTGGTTGAAACGTTGATGCACGTGGTCGAGTGAGAAAATACTTATCGATACCATCAGTCCCACCCTTTCTCTGCGACTAGCTCGAAGGCTACGATGCTCACCACATACAGGACGATTTCTCGTCCGTTCTCGTGAGCGGGTCAAGGTCTGAGCATCCAAATCCCCCACGATCGGCTCTCACAGGGCCCAGTTGTAACCAACTGAGCGGCGTACCAGAAAATCAGCCCCCCCTCACACCCGTCCTCCCAGGCGAGGTGCGGAGGGACGTGGCTTTGAAATGTGCCGCGGGGACTGGGCGAGCCCGCCTCGTCGACGCTACCTTTATCCGCCCCGCGCGTCCAACGGACGCCTCGCCCGCGCAGGAAGATTCCGCACCGGACGAACTCGGCCCTCCTCTGGACAAATCACGATCTGGGGGCGCAGACGTCGCCTGTGTCCCCGAAACACCACTTGTCCACGAGAGTTCTCGATTCGTTGCTGAACACGGTTGGCTCCTCGCGTTCGCGGGCGGGAACGGGCTTTTCGGGTCGGAGCACGTGTTAGCCCGGGCGATGACGGGCGCACGCTCCAAGGGGTACGGGGAGGTTGGCGTCGAGCTTGGAGGTCTCGTCCTTGAGTGCACTTTGTGGCACACGCGTCGGGCGTGCAACTCGATTCAGACTACTCTCGGACTGGTCGTCGGAATTTTTGGAGTTTTCGCCTCTTTCGTGGAGGCACTCGGGATCGAATCCAGATGACGTGGGGAGGGTGAGCTTTTTCCCGTGATGTAGCGTCGCGAATCACCGCCTCATCAAAGACCCTCATGGTCAGGTTGCTCCAATTTGTCATCAGTATGTTTGTCTCTGAAGCGAACTTGGGTCGATGAGTAGGTTGTCGCTCAGCTTGGCAACACTCTCACCTCTCGCTTCAGCATTCCAGCGTATAGCTAACAGTTTCGTTTAGTTGCCATTCAGTTTAGACATAGACTTTCCTCAGCCTGAGTAACGATCGGTTCCTTGTTCGCAGACCCTCCGCGAGCAGGCGAGGTACCGAAGGATCGTGACAGGTATCGTGAGTATCAAGAGTGCGCCTCTCGGCTGCTCTACCCATCATTATCTGATGTGTTACTATGTGCCCACATGATACTGATGCTCATCTTAGTTTCATCGCTGGAGTCGCAGCTGCACGTTTCCTTTGAATCGACTTGGCACAGGTTTCCGTCACGGGGACTTGCTCATGTCCTGGACGAAATAAAGAATTGCGTGGTGGCTGAAACGAAGCAGCCAAGAATGGAGGACTTAGCGATTTCATCGTTTAACCACAATTGTATGATGTCACTGTGACATACAGATCGATCTTGCAAGTGGGTGTGACGGCTGACTAAATCGGTGCCGCGACTCCTTTCTTCATGACCAGCTTCAAGGATGCGACTCGACCGAAGACCCCCATTGATGGGCGAGGTCTCTGAAAGACGCCTCGAGGACTGGGCGAGCCAGCCCCGACGCCGCCTTTATCCCCTCACGCGTCTTTCAGGACGCCTTGCGCGTGCGAGGGCCCGATTGTGCACGAGACAGCGATCCGACTCTCCACATTAAAGAGCTCGACGCCCAGGCTTTGGACGGAACTCCTAGGACCTCTAGGCCTGGGCCTGGCTTTTTGGAGTATGTTGGATCCAGTACGTCTAGTAGCAGGCGGTGACCTTTCGTTCGCGGGCATGGGGGTGGCTTTCAGCCACTCTAGGGGTACGAGGAGGCGGCGTCTTGCTTTGAGCGGGGCGGGTTCGTCCTCTCACCGGATCCGTGGCTCGGGCCGCGGACGAGCCATCGGACTGGTTTCGAATTTTTCGCTTCGTGCCTCCTTCGTGGAGGGTTTCTGATCAGCCTCGATTCCAGGGATAATGGCGTCCATCGCAAGTATCTTCCACCCTATGCGTTGGATCAACAGGAGACACAGGCAGTAACTTCGCTCAGGTGCGCGAACCGGATGCGAGCCGATCGCAGAGCCGTGTCATGGTCCAAGAATATGTAAGTTCCCCTGCATTGTGTTGGAGACTCATTGGCTGATCAGTGACGGAACCAGGACCCTGCTGAACGACTGAGTTCCATTATGTGAATGACTCACGACCCATTGTTATCGAGCGCTTGAATAATATCGACATCAATATCCCACGGCCGATCCACGTCCGACATAACGCGATTTTCTATCCAGTTGCCAGTGATCTTGAAGCGACCAGGCTCGCTGCGGCGTGAAAGCCCGTCCAAGAGGCAGCGGAGAGTGATGGCAGAGCAGGGATTATCTCTCGGAAAATATCACGCCGTGGAGTTCCAACTCCTTCAGCGCTGGAAACTCGCCAGCGGCATGCCAACCATGAGCCTGCATATCTTCAGTGGGGAGATCTGCACGACTGAGAGCAAAAAGATCTAGCATATCGCCTTGGCTCAGTTTGATGTATGATGCACGTAGACAACGTGGATGCTCTGGACGAGGAACAAACAATGTCACCGAAGAAACAACACACGTCGCTCGGCATTATCTTATGGCTAAAGCGAACGAGGATGTTGGGATGGACCAAGTGGAAACCAAGGCCAAAGAAATTGACCGAGCTAGGAAGATCCTGATCATGTTTAGACGCACTAAGCTTAAGACGAAGTGTATGGAATACGACAGCTAGTGAACGGACTGGATAGTTCCCTGTCTTCGGACACATTGAAAAGAGGAGAGCAAAATTACTGATGGAGGAATGGTCTTCGGAACGGACTTCTAGTCTGATTGTTGCTTCCGACGGGATTGTAACGCACAACAGAATGCAGTAACCACAGAGAGCGAAGAGCGAGAGGTGTAGCAAATTCATTTTTTGTAGGGTATGGGATTTCGCGCTGGAAAGAAATTCAGCAGCGACGGCGAGAGAAATGCTGTCGAGAAGCAAACATCTGAGGCCTTGCATGCAACCCAGCGTAGCTAGAAAAATGCTCCATGCTTTGCGGAAACAAATCCAGATCAAGGTCTTCGATATGTTCGACATGCTTCACCACTTTCTCTGCAATGTCCCACAGTCACGACTCATCGAATTGCGTCAAACATATCTTCAACGACGCGTTCCTAGATCTGGCTGTGTCCAGCGCGGAGACACCACGAAGTGGTACCAAAGCTCCGCGCAGTTCAGCGCAATTCCAGCCACTCGCGAGAAACATACGTGGACCCGAGCGGGCACAGCGTGGTCCGCGCTGCCAACAGTCGTCAAGAGCACAGTAGATGAATATAGTCTCTATAATCTCCGTTGGAGGGCGAGAGACAAAGCGAAAGAATTCATTTTAGCACACAGGTGCGATCGGCCTGTTTGGTCTAGATAAAGTCATGTGTTATTTCTTTTGAACCTGGCGGAAGTCACGAACGGAGCCGCAAGGGGCGACCGTACCGCTAGAAGTAAGTGGGTCAGCGTCGTGTTGTGATGTTACCTGTAGCTGACGCTCAAAATGTGTACCTCGATGAGCAGCCTTGCAATGCCGTTATGAATGTGGGAATCGTTCGGCAGCGAAGGTTCAAATGCTGACCTCTGACTCGCATAGCTCTTCCATCAACTTCTTGACCAGCTCGAAGGCCACGACGTTCACCTCGCACGAGACAGTCCTCTGTCTGCCTTCGTGAACGAGGCAATATTCGAGTATATCATCCCCTTGAATGGTTTTCGCAGACCCCAGTTGTAACAACCTGGGTGGCATCCAACGAGAGCGGCTGGCCCTCGCAGTCCCAAGACCCTCCATGAGCAGGCGAGGGCGGAGGGTCGTGGCTCTGAAAGGTGTCGCAGGGATTGGACGAGCGTACCTGCTGGGTGCGTCACCTTTTTCCTCCTACGTGTCCTAATGGGACGCCTCGTCGCGCTTGCTCGTCTCACTGGCTCGAAGATAAATCAGTTTATCTAGACAAACGATTATACCACTGATGTCGACCTCAGTTTCGTCCCTTGACCCAGACTCACGTTTCCTTTTAAATTGAATTGGACCATGGCCATACCACAGCTATCGCTGCCACTTGCTGACATGTAGATGCACATCTAACTGCCATGATGACCACGTTGCGAAACGTACGCATTGCCTCGAATCCCCGAAACTACGATGTCCGTGTCATATTAGCGGTGGAGCGCGCTTGGCGCTGTGCGCCGCGCGACGAGCATGGCCCTCGTGGTCTGGAGTGCGGACGCCTTTACAGCGGCCCGCTCCGTGGAAACGAGAAGGTCGTCGTCCTCTGTCGGGTGCGCTCGTCTTTGAGCGTGATTCGTGGCTCGTGCCCTTGCTGGCGCGAAACGCGACTCGGGCTGCTCTCGAGCTGGTCTTGTGGACAATTTTTGGATTCGTCGCCTCCTTCGTGGAGTTTTTTTTTCGGTGTTGGTGACGCGGATGCTCGTGTATCGACGAGGTAAGGGCGCTGGGTACCACTCAATGTCTGCCCCACTCCCTCAGGGAGTGTTTGGCATGAACATCACGCTTTACTGGCCCGTGGAACCTCTTCCTGTACCGCTTATGTGTCGGGACTTCGTGGCCCGTGTGAATGCATTATTGTGTCGACGTCCCTGCACGTTTTCTGATTGATCCGTTTCGCTAACACCTGTGCTGGCGCACACGTGCCAACCATCAGGCGTTAGAATGGAGAAAAACAGTCTGTCCGCAGCTTGGAGAACATTTAAGGTTCTCGTAGGGACTCCGGCCCTACGCGACACCTTCCCGCTGCCTTGACAGGCCGCTCTCACTTCTAGAATAAGTACACTCCCTTCTCGATGTCCTGGCAGGGTGAGTCACCCATCAAACTCCCGGCGAGATCAAAATCCGTCGACATTTTCGGCATGGCTTGTCTGATCTTCGTCCTCGTCGGCATAACATAGATATCCTCGACGTCAGTCTACTCCAAACAGGCAAAATCACGCAGGCTGCCATCGTAGGACAAGATGGCGAAGTCTGGGCTGAGTCGGCCGGTTGCAACGTGTGCATTATCAGTCTCGCTTTCCTTTTTTTTCTCGTTGTTTTCCTCCTTCCATGACAACGCTGATGCGAGCCGCAGACGACCGAGGAGGAGCGCGGGGCGATCATGGAAGGATTTGGGACGTACCCCACGCGTGAGATTCTGGTCGGCGGGCGAAAGTACTCGACGACGATGGGGTGTCTGGACGTGATACTAGCGCAGTGCAAGGTGGGCAGCGCGTCGTCTCGGCGTCCAAGATGACGACTGACGTGCACCAAGGACGGAGGCGGCTGCGTGGTCAAGAAGACGGGTCAGAGCGTGATCATCGCCGAGTATGCCGACATTATGGCTGCGCTGGCGCTCGTGGAGCGACTCGCAGACTACCTGATTTTGCAAGGTTATTGATCATCCGCTCACGCTACGGGCCCGTCGACTCGAGGGGCGACACGCCACCGTTTTTTTTTTTTTTTTTTTTTTTTTTCAAAGAAGCACACGTAGAATTGGTACCGGATCTGATGACCATACACGAACCTTTGCGACACGAACCTTTGAATGCACAAACTTGAAAGTCTACAGGTCTTTCTCTTTTGGACATGTGGGTTGACCCGCTCACTCCTTCTCCCGAGGGGTGTAGAAGCTCGGGAAAATCCCTGTCACGTCTTCGTGATACCAAAACCTCCCCGGCGTAGTGGTGTCCACAGGCGGTACGCCGGCGATGTTTTCCTCAATACCCGCCTTCTGCCTGATGATCTCGATCCACATCGCCCCAAGTCCGAGACCTGGCACGAGCTCGAGCGTTTCGGCAAATGAGGGCTCCACGAGCAGCGTGATGCTGTCCTTGCGCGCGTCGTGTGGCTTACGGGTGGCAGTGCCCGCGGGATCGCCGAGCACCTTGGAAGGCTTGGCAGGATCTATTGCAGGCCCGCGAGACGTGTTCCAGATCTCAGGCGCTGCGATGTCGCCTTCCTCGCGACCCCATGGCTCGAGAACAACTTTGGCGAAGCGCGCGTCAAGCTCTACCTCGACGCGGTCTGCAGACGGTGTCCAGTCCTGAATTCCATGAGTTTGCGCTTCCGCTTTTCCGACGTTTGGTTGAGAGACCGAAAGTGGGCCCTTGGGGTGGCCAGGAGGAAAGTGGATGGCAGACACGCGCCGCGTCGAGCACTCGACGATGCCAGTCGTGTGTGTCAATGGGAACGCGCTCGGGCCAAGCATCGAAATCAGCGACTTGATATCACGGCTCCAGGTGGGATTGACGTCAGCCCAGTTGGCATTAGCATCGGCCCCAGTGTTCGTTTCTTGATCGTCCTGAGCTGCATCACACCAGGACCCACTTTGGCCCCACGCGTTACAGGTTTCATCGGCCCACGAGGTACCCAATGCTTCTTCCCAGCCAGTTGGGTTATCACTGGCCGCGCTCTCCTTGGTCGGAGACACGACCACAGCGGACGTGTCGATGGAGACCTCCATATCGACGTTGTCCTCGATCGCGTCTTTGAGCTGCATCTGCACGTCCGTAGGAAGCGGGACGTCCATCTTTACGCCGTTGGTCATGTCGGTCACGGTGATGCTCGCATCTAGGACATGATGTAAGAAGGCGGGTCGACGGGAATGACACCGACGTACCTTTTTGCTCCGTCGTGGTGTTCGCACTGATCATTGACCAATTCATCCCACCTTTCCTTCCAAAGCATTCCCTGCACGCTTCGTTGAACGCGTCTGGAATGGCTTGTCCAACCGTGAATGTCAGCGGAAGCTCTTTCTTGGCCCATTCGATCCGCTCCAGGGCTCGTTTCAAGCCGCGCTGATACACGGGCTCCGGAAGGACGCCATTTCGCATAACAAATGCGAGGAAGAACGAGACAAGTTGTGGTGTGTGGATCAAGTTCCGTTCAGTCCTCGATCCCAAGAAAAATCAAACATCGTAACACACGATCGGAGAATCGAGCTTACCAGATGAGACCATGTTCGCGCATATAAGAAGAGAGGAAGATGCGAACAGCTTTCTCTGGATCGCTGAGAAAGATGGATATTTTCTCTTCCCTGAGCTCTTCGTCCAATTTACGAGGGTCATCATCTTCGTCGAGATCGAGATCTTCGTTTGATCGCTGGCGTTTCGTGGGCCTTGGGTCTTCGGAGGAGACACCGTTACCGATGTTCATCGCGGGGTCATATTCCTCTTCATCGGAATCAAAATCAGGAGATTCAGCGCGAGCAAACTTCTTCCCGTCCGTCTTTCGGAATACAGAAGGATTGATGAGTAACCCTGTGAACAAGCGGAACTTGCACGAGTCGGTCAGAGGGCGCGATGCCCCAATCGAACGGAAAGACGTACCTGATCCCAGAGATTGTTGAGGCCAGACGAGACAGGCGGCCACGGGCGACCAGTGCGAAAATCGTGCGCCGACTCGTAGAACCGATCGACGGGCGAGAAGTTCCTGGTAAAAGCCCGCGTCACCATCGCACGGGGGGATATCCATCGATGGAGGACGACTCACGACTCGTATCGCACCCTGGTCACCCTCAGATCTTCGCCCTCTCGCCACTCCTCGTACCAGGGCAGCCTTTTCACTGGGGTGGACTCCACAACGAGCGCCTTCTTCTTCTTGCGCTTCTTGCGCGTGTTGCTCTTACATACGTCCGTCGTGTGCTTGATGCGGAGCTCGACGGTCGGGATGCCGAGCGCGTCGAGCTCGACGTCTTCCTCGTCCGCCGCGTCTTCCCCACTATTCTTCAAGTTAGGCTCCGGGAAGAGCTGAATACCGCGCGGCTTGAAGTCCTTGAAGGGCATGATTGTCACGCCCGGTGGTGGCTCCGGAAAGGGCGGAAACTTGATGAACGGCAGCTCTTGGGCGAGGTTTTCGATGGTGTTGGAAGCGGTGGGCTCCGAAGCGGACATGAAGGTCTTGGGCGTATATTAGACGTATTATCGACAAATCCCGACAATTGAGTCGGCTACTCAGGATGATCGATGGTCTTTCAGAGTGGCCGGCCGAATCGTTGGGAGTAATTGATAATCTTCACCATCGCCGCGCAGAACACCATTACCTTATGTAACGGGACGCAGTGTACAAATTGCATAGTAACTAAAGAAAGATACATCCATACTTCGACATAACATGGATACGCAGACCAGGTGACGAGACCCAGACTACCGGACGCCTTCTGGAGGTATCCAGTCCGGAACCTTACCCCACTCGAACTTTGCGCCAGCGAAAGCGGCCTTGATATCTGCAGGTATCATCTCCTCGTAGTCTGTAGGAAGGAGCCCCAGGTAGCGATCGGAACCAGGCTTCATCTTGGCCGCCAGTTTTGCGCTAGAAAAGTCGGGCGCGCCCGGCGCGAGCTTCTCGCTGGATGGCGTCACTGTCATAGGCGAAGTGACAAAGGGGCTGGTACTACCAACGGCGGATGCAGGCGACGGCAATGCGGATAGAGTGCCGCCAAACGAAGAAGCTCCGAACTGGGCTGGTGGAGCTGTCCCGAACGCAGATTTAGGGACAGGGGGGGCGGTTCCGAAAGCACTTTGAACCGCGGGAGTCGATCCAAACGCAGACTGACCGGGGGCAGTCGCAGAGCCAAATGCAGACGGGCTATGCATAGTTGTGGATCCAAATGCAGTCTGACCGGGCGTCGTACCTGCACTGGAACCACTTGGCGCGGTAGCAGAGGCGAAAGCGGATGGTTGAGATGTAAACGCAGAGAACCCGCCGCCAGCTGTCCCGCCAAAGGCGCCAGAAGCGGGTTTGATGAGAGATGATTGCCCAAAAGCCGGCTGCGAGGGCTGACCGAAACTTGACACAGTTTGTGGAGGTTGGGAAAAGGCTGATCGCGCAGGTTGCGCAAAAGCTGATGTGGGCTGCGAAGGCTGACCGAATGCTGATGTTGGTTGCGATGGCTTCCCAAACACCGACGCGGGTTGCGTTGAGAACGCGGAAGTGGGCTGGCTTGCAGTACCAAATGCAGACGGCTGCTCAAACACGGGACTCGATTGAGTTGGTTGACCGAATCCAGAGGTGGTCTGGGTGATTTGACCAAATGCTGATGGGGACTGACTGAGTTGGCCGAACGCCGAGCCTGGCTGTGTAGGGGTCCCGAGCGCCGAGGTTCCCTGGATTGCTTGGCCAAACGAAGAAGTTCCACTTGCGGAACCCCCAAAACCAGTTTGGCCAAAGGCCGGTTGTCCGAAGGCTGGTTTGCCAAATGCTGTCGTAGCCGCGCCGCCAAATGCAGACGGCATCGAGCTCGTCCCAAATGCAGATGATGTGGTTGTCGAGAATGCAGGCACAGAGGAACTCGATGCAGATGCCGGGGCTTGAGACTGAGTGCTGACCTTCACAGCTTGCTCGTACAACTGTTTGACGTTATCTCGCGCATTCCCGTACAACTGGTCCGCAGCTACAGTCTTCTGTTCTTCATATTTCGTCTAAAAAGGTCAGCTATGCGGAGAGCGCAGCGACAAATGACGCACATATTCGTCAGTGGTTCCTGCCTTGAGGGCAGTGACCGCCTTCAGCCGCAATTCCTCAGGCGATTCGTCCAATCCATTGATGATAACTGGTTCATGCTTTGCAGGTCCATAGGAGGAAAGCGGCCACAACGGCTTATCCTTGAAAGGGGTGATGTCGGCTATCATTGTCTCAATGCTGGAGGCTGAATGAATGGACCGTAAGTGACCGAATTTATAAGGACCCACGTATAAGGGACCGCAGCTTTGTTACTACTGGATGACCATGTCTGGTCTGGGGACGATGTGAGCTCATTAGGATGGAGCGAGTCATTAATATACCAACTGCCAAAGGTCCCTGGAGTGCCGGGATGTTCGTTTCGACATCGATCTCCATATTTACATGCTCCACGCAAGAAGTACTGGCAGACAGTCTGTAGTGGTGATCAGCACGGTTCGTGTATTTGAAAGTATGTATTTACCATTGGGAGTGGAGGGGTAGGTGAAGAAGCGACTTGCTCGTGGTTGTGGTGTATTTACCAAAGGCTTCCGCTTTCAGCAAGTGTAAACACACCCGCAACTCACGACTCTTACATTATCTATGTAGTGGTATCTCATTTCGATGTGACAAAATTTCCCTGCACTTGAAAAGTACGCAATATGACAGCGACTTCCAGATCAATCGTAACCAGTATCTTTGAGTCCGTATACTTTTCAAGCGGGGCGGTGGCCTTTCGGACGGTCATCCGTTGCACGGAAACTCATACTCATCCGCAGGAAATGCCGTGCGATTGGTTAATTGCTTGAAGTCTTGGATTACCTTCCAGTTTCCCTGGATTCAACTCAGTCCGATGCTGTGCCTGCCATACCGCCTACTCATCAAATCAAATTCAATAGTAAGGCCCTCCAGGCAGATCCTGGACCCTCTGTGTGAGCAATGTCTTGCGTTTGCATATACACACAGCAAGGTATAACGTCCAGAACGCGGTCTTATGTGGACAAGGTTAGTTGTTTATGTTGTACAGGATGCTCCACGCAGCTGACCGTAACATTATAGGGACTTAGTTGAGGACCTCTATCTTGTTGGGCGGCTTCCGAAACTCGGACTCAACTGTTCTATCGCCAGTACTTGCCTCGTTCACACCTGAGTCGGTACAACGCCATCGCGACTCACGTCCTGAAGTCCAAGGCATCCGAAACTCGTCGACATTTCCCCCTACCCAGATCGTCGCAACGCCGAGACCAGCCACGATACCTCGCCCTACATATGCGAACTATCTGCTGTACTAATAGTCCTCCTCACGGCAGCCTTTCAAATGTTTGAGTCGCTGCTGGTAGGAAAGGCATCGTAAGTATATCTTTGTTCAGTAATCACGACCGCTGACGTTGTTCTGTTACATTGACATGATCCTGAAGGCTAAGAACTTGAAGAAATAGGTTGGACTTGGAGAGGCGTGCGCTCGATCTCGCAAGAAGTTACGCACGTGGTGGGTCCGAGTTAGCCCGTGAGTGGACTGGGCCTCAGACGCACAAGCGTTGGATGGCGAGGCGACCAAGTCTCATCCTGGATCCAACGTTTCCGACCCATTCGATTTGCTAATAATAGCGCCAAGGCACCAGACAATGCCCCGCCGCCCAAATTCAGGGCCCACCAGACACGCTCTATGTCCGTGATTAAAGAAGAAA
>JBBPSZ010000390.1:0-11967 GCA_038093835.1 Strobilomyces confusus
GTCACAGGGCCACTGCGAAGGCGACGTCGGCAGAATCACTGGCACGGACGTGCGGTTCCATGGCAAGTTGAAGAAGCCCGTCATGGCCAAGAGAGGCAGCGTCGGACACGGGCCTTCCCCAGAGAGTAGAGTGTCCATCTCCCTCGTCCAAGGCAACCATTCAAGGACCGATCTCTCCCGTCGCCCTTCGGAGTCTCCGTCCAGGTCGAGACCCGCTTCGAGGGCCAAGGGGACCCCCTCCCCCTCGCATTTCAAAACCCACGCCCCCATGCAGTCCTATTCCACCTCTCACACCCGTTTCTCCGAGGATCAGTCCCCGGCCGAGTCTCGCAGCACCACCGTCGTTGGCACCCATCCCGCCGTCAAGGATTCTCGCCCTCCCAGCGTCAAATCCGGCCATGCCAAGCCCGCCCACATGGCCACCTCCATCTCGGGGGCGTCCGTCTTCTCCGTAGGCTCAGCATCGATCTACTCGGAGGCCTCGACCGCTACGTCAGTCTTCTCGGCCGCGGACGGCGATTCTGACAAGACGAGATCCATAGACGGGTCGTTGTCATCAGGCGAGACGGAGAAGGACGACCCTGACGGCAACCTGGACCAAGCGAACGGCGCCGCGGTTTCGATGTCCGACTCGATGCCGTCGAATGCCAACCTTCCAACTTTAGCGTCAGCCTCCTCGATGTCGGCGTCTACGTCGCTGTCCTCCTTCGCGTCGACGACGTCGACCTACGGTCCCGACGCCGTCCACGATTCCTTTGGATCAGTCGGCTCCATTTCGGAGCTCGAGGCCAAGCAATTCGACATGAGCAAGTTCGGCATCCGAACCGAGACGCAGACTGGCTTCGTGCTCGCCCCGCCGCCCTTGAAAATTGGCGATGAAAAGAACAACCTCGCCTCCCCCGTGGTCGCGCCACTACGACTGACCAAGTCGCCCAGACTGACCCCATCCCCTGGTCTCCCTCCATCATCGCCACTCCCCGCGCCTCCCGCGATGCCTAGGGACAGTTCCCAGTCTACGTCCGCTTCTCCAACATTGCCCAGCCCACTGTCGCGCAGGTCTAGACCTTCCGTTTCGACGTCACTTGGCTTCCCTGGGCCTCTGTCGCCTGGCCTGCCAGCCTCCTTGGCACCCGGACCGCGCCCCCCTGGTCTTCCAGGTTCGTCTTTTTTTACCTCCCGTAACGTTGCGTTATCGCTGAAATGATCTGCCTTGTGCTCCCGTTCGCACGCTCAGGTTCCTTGTCGCCCGGCTTTCGCTCGCCCGCGTTCTCGCACGGTTCCAACGCCCTCACCTTTACCTCGAGCTCGGGCCCCAACACGCCGCCGCTCGCGAGTCCGTACGGCTCCGAGTCGTCTCCTACGCTTCCGAGCCCGTTCCTCGGCGCTCCATGCCGCACCAATGCGTCTACCCCGCCCGTCGCGCGCACGCCACCGGCGTCGTCTCCGTACGGCCTCGGTCATCCGATCAGCGCGCCGCTGTCGCCGCCCCCGAGTTCGCCGCTACCGCCCGTCCCCTCGACGCCAGGAACGTTGTCCACGCCCGGCACGCCCACGGGGATGGGCTCCGCCGCGTCGGCCGCTGCGAGCGGGCGAGCCTCTCCGTTGTCGGTGCTCTCGTCGTCGTTGCCGTCTGTGTCGGGGACGCTACACACGGAAGGAGGGACGGACGGGGACGGACGGACGGGGGACGTGGAAGGCGAGGGCGACGCGAGACGGTTGTCGACGCTGGACGCGTTTCGCCGACGGTGGGACGACGAGGACGAGGACGAGGCGGTGTTTGAGTTGGGCGGGACGGGGGCGAACGGGGAACGGGACGAGGACGCACATTCGGACGGGGAGGTGGGGATCGGGTTGTCGTTGATGGGCGCGTTGGGCGATGACGACGAGGACGAGGACGATGAGGGTGAGGAACGGGGGAAGAAGACGGGCGAGGTGGAAGGGGTGAAGACCAACGGGAACACCCCGAACGGTACCTCGGCGATGCCGTGGACGCGGTATACGCCGTCGTCGCCCATCAGTCCCAAGAGTCCCGGCGGACCGCGTCAAGGAGAAGAGGAAGGCCAAGGCGGAGATGAGGAGGAAGACGAAGAGGAAGACGACGGCGGTTACTGGGACGACATCTACGACGACTATCGGTACTCGCGGTACTCGCTCGCGTCCAAGCGGTTCTCGGTCGCCTCGAAAGCGTCTGGGGCGTCCAAGGCGTCGTCCTCCAAGACGCGCGCCAACGCTCCTCCTATGCCGATTCCTCTCGATCGGCCGAGCGTCGACACGAGCATCGGGAGCGGGAGCGATACCAACGGGTGTCCTCGACCGAGCTTCGAGAGCGGGTCGAGTTCTGGCGTCTCGATGCCGTTCGCGCGACCGTCGTTGACGAGGACGGCGTCGGAAGAGTCGGCGCAAGAGTTGCTGACGGCGCAGTTCCCGGCCGTCCCGGTGCACGTCCCGGTGCGGACCGAGTCGCGACTGAGGATCGTTCACGACGGATACATGGAAGGGGACGAGCACGGGGAGAGAGAGCAACACGTCGCGCACGGCTCCACCGAGGACGAGATCGGGTTGAACATCGAGGTGATCGCGGCGGCGGACGACGGTGGCACGCAGAAAGTCGCGGTGGGGCCGCTGAACGGGCAGGCGCTGTCGCCGTTGCTGCATACGACGTTTGGATCGCCGCTTTCGTCGAGGGGGACGGACTGGGAGGAGTTGGACGGGCGTAGATCGAGTCACAGGTCGGGCGTGTCGTCCGCCGAGGGCGGGTCCAAGTCGCCGATCGATGGAGGGGCGGCGTCGGCGTTGAGGGCACAGATGGAGGCGGAGCGTGGCGCACCCGCCCCTGATCCCGACGCGACGTCCAAGGAGCCAGCGGTACGCGTGACCGTCGTAGACGAGGACGGTCCGGATCCGGCAACAGAGGTCCCGTCGCCGTTGACGCAGACCCCGAACGCGCCTTCGAGAACCGTCGTCATGGACCCCGTAGCAGAAGCGGACGACGCCGACGTGTCTTCGAGTCCTTTTTTAAGGTCGCGCCCCCAACCCAGTCTATCGCCGCACCCGCACCCGTTTGCGAGGACGTCCCTGTTCCTCCCGCACCCGAACGCCCCCAAGGCGGTGTACCAGTCGCAGGGACCCATGTACGGACGGACCGCGCCCACCCAAGCGCACGCTGGCGAGGCGAAAGCGCCGACGACGCCCCCCGGCACGACGGCGTATTCGACGCAGATCTTGCACCAGCTGCGGAACGTGGCGTGCGCGCCCAGCGTGCACCCAGGGAGAAGGGGGGCGCCGAGGACGGTGTTTGGAAGGTGTCGGGGGGAGTTGGGGGCGAGCATGGGTCCGGTCCCGATCTTGTTTTCGTTGGACCCGTTTCCGGCGGTGCCTACGCCGGCGAGACAGGGCGTGGGCGCGAAGACGACGACGGCGCCTATGAGGGCAGCGACTGTTTCTGCGCATGCACGTAGGGAGGAAGCTGGCGAGGAGAAGGCGGACGGGGATGGGTTGAGGTTACCGAAGAGGGCGGGGACGACCGTCGGGGGCGGCTCGACGACGTTGCCGATACCGATACCGATACCGAGGGAGGGATTCATACCCAAGGTCGGCACCGCGCGACCGCGGTCGAGGTCGTTTTCCGAGTTTGGGGCAAGTGGGCCGGTCGCGGTGTCGGAGACGCGGTGCGTGGTCGTTTTCGGATCGCGCGCTCTGGGGGTGCTCACGGCCCGTCGTGTGTAGTCGAGGAGGACCGGCGATCAAGCCCCCGCGCGACAGGAGTCTGCCGCCTGCGTTGACGGCGCGGCACGCGCTGTCGCCGCTCGTGTTGCAGGGCAGGAACGACTTGACGCCGCCGAGTCCATTCGTGCAGGAGCCTCTGACGCGTTCGCCGCGGTCTCTCGACGCTGGTTTTGGGAGCCCGGTCGTGAGCTCCCCGATGTTTGCCAACAGCCCGGACAGGGAGGAGGCGTCCCCCTTGACGCCGGCATCTTCGTCGGACCCTCGGCACGCGACGTCGTTGATGCACGTGCCTCCTTGGAGCAACTCGATGGACGGACTCCCGCAGCTGAGCGCCGACGACGCTGGCGACTCGCCGATGGCCACCCCACCCCTGATCCCCGAAGCGTCCCTGCCGAGCACCCGCTCGTCGCCACTCGCCCACGAAGTCCCGCTCCGCACGAAACTGAGTCTGCCCGCGCTCCGCGTCAAGGCGAGCGTGCGCTCCAAGCTCGACGACGCGGTGAGCGTGGTGTCGTTGCCGGTGAGCGGGGAAAACGAAACGGTGCAGGTGCAAGACATGGACTTTGAGCTCGTCAAGCCGTCGCTCGCCCCGGCCTCGGTGGGCAGGACGAGTCAGGATTCGACAAGCCGTGACGTCGACGTGGGCAAGCCTGAGGCGTCCCCCGTGCTCGGCGACGCGGCGTCGCTGTACTCGAGCGCGCCGAGGTCGCCGTTGGCGCCTTCACACGCACCGCCGTCCACGGAGTCGGCCGAGTCCATCGACGCGCATCGACAACGCGAGCTCAAGTGGATGGCATTCTTCCCCACCGTGCCGCCGTCGCAAGCGCGCAAGAACAAGAAGGTGCGCAAGCTGCTGCAGGAAGGCGTACCGTCGTCGGTGCGGTACCTCGTCTGGTGTCACTTGACGGACAGCAAGGCGCGCGCGCTGCCGGGAGTGTACGCCAAGTTGGGCAAGCGGGCGAGGGTGCCCGCGTTCGCGGAGATCAAGAGGGACGCGAGGGAGGGGTTTCCGGACCAATCGCAGTTTCATTCGGCGCGGGGGCCGCTCACGTCCTTGTTGCAAGCGTATCTGAGCATGGTGCCCGACATCGCGTACAGCAGCGGTAGCGTCCTTTTTCTTCGACCGGGCGCCGTGGCTCACCTTTTTTTTTCGCTCCAGGGCTGACGTTGATCGCGGGTCACCTGTTGTTGCTCGCTCCAGAGGAAGACGCGTTTTGGATCTTTGCTTCGATGATGGACGCCCACCTGCGCGCGTACTTTGCGACCAACACGATCCAGGTCGAGATCGACGCGTCTCTGTTTAGCAAGGCGCTCGAAGCCAGCGATCCCGCGCTGACCAAGAAGCTGTACGTGCAGCTGGCGATAGCGCCCGCGAGCATCACGCGGCCCTGGTGCGCCCTTTCTTTCTTCGGTCGAGCGCCGCGGCGTCTCATGTCCGTCTAGGTTCTCTACGCTCTTTGTCGGTAGCCTCTCCGCGGATCTCTTGCACCGCGTGTGGGACATATTTCTGTATGACGGTGAGTCGGTCCTGGCGGGTTGAGACGTCGCCGAGACTGACGGGACGTAGGCATACCTTTTCTGTACCGGATCGGTCTCGTCGTGGTCAACTGCGTGCGCCATCTGTTGCTGCAAGCCAACACCGAGGAAGCCGCTTTAGCCCACCTCGCTCGCCCTCCTCCGGCGTGTCTACCCTCGGCGGCCGAGCTGCTGGTGCTTGCGTCCAACGTCAAGCTCAAGGACGACGACGTGCGGAAACAGCGGGTCAAGATGGAGCAACAGCTCAAGCGGACGACGCAAGCCCGACCTCCCAACGGCGTGACGAACGTGCAGACGGCCACCATTTCACTCCCCAAGACATCGATGTCATGACGCCGCGCGCGCGCGCGTTTTGCCCCCCAAAAGATGGCGATTTTGGATGCCCCAGACGTTTTTTGTTTTCTTGTTTGCTGGTGACTTTTTTCTGTTCGGACCTTCACTGTTCATGTTTTCTGGCTTTCATCTTCACTGTACATACCCGACACAGAGCACCCTTTCTCCTCGTACATGACCTGCAACTCCCCACGATACCATTACTTTAGCGTGAAAACTTGTGCATACGATACGCCGCTTGTTTTTTGTTTTCTTGTTCGCTCGCCTCGTGTTTCGAGATGCGCGTGCAGGGATTAGAGCTCCATATGTAGTCTTATTTCCTGTCTAATCGAAACACGACTCTTGTACAAGACACATCCTCGAAGGGTGACTCGGTATCTGAACCATACGGTCACTCCCTCTTCCTACCGGCGAGCAAGTACAGACTGTCCAACTTGGTTCCGTACATGGCGAACCGCCTCGCATCCTGTTCGTCGTTCCACGGGGCGAGGACGTCGCCGAGCTCCGGTGCCGCCTCGACGATCTCGGCGTGCGCCTGCTTGGCGTAGGCCAGTTCGGCGCCCGAGAGAAAGTGGAACGAGAGGAGGTAGGACGGGTCGTCCGTCTCCGATCGCAGCCGACGGAGCGTCTCGAGGCGCGCGCGTTCGTCTTGGAGCCTCCCCTCGGGCGTGGAGGGCACCTCGATCCCCCGCCGGCTCGCGGGCGACCACGCCAGCGCGAGCCACGTGCTGGTGAGGTCCGACATGGCGAAGGGGATGAAGGACACGAGGGCGCCGACGAAGGCGAGCGTGGGGTTGTGCGCGTAGAGGACCTGTCTGTGGAGCGCGGGGACGCGGGCGGGGTGGACGCGTCGGTCCGTGAGCGGGACGAGGCGGGGCGCGCCCGACGAGGTGCCACCGGGCGCGAGCGTGGGCGCGGGGTCGAGGACGCGGAGGTAGGGCACCGAGGGAAAGTAGCCGGTGCCGAACACGACGTCGTCGACGTCGTCGATGGTCCTGTCCTGCAGATGGACGGCGATCTTGTCGTCGGCACGCCGGGTGAGGCGCAGGACGGGGCCGACGTCTTCGATGCGGTCGTCAGGGAGGGAGGGAAAGATGGACACGCGCCGCGTGGAGCGGTACACGGGGTGCTGGACGACCGACGCGAGCTGCGCCGCCACGTCATTGGCCGAGTTGGCGTTGCCGACGACGACAACACGCTGCCATCGGAGCGACGAAACGACGATCAGCGCGCGAAGACGACCGTGGATCAGAAGCGAATCTCACCTTGTTCTCGTACCCACCCGGACCCCGCCACGTCTGCGAGTGCGTCACTCGGCCCGTCCGCAGGACGTCCTCGAGCCCGTCGACGCTCGGGTAGTGTGCGTTGTCGTACCACACCGTCGTGATGACGACCGCGTCCCATCGCTCCTCCTTCCTGACCCCGTCCTCGCTCCCATCGCCACGATCGATCAAGACGACCTTCCAACCGCCGCCCTCTTCGACGGGAACCTCGGCGACGTCGACGACCTCCTGACGCAGCCTGATCCGTCCGCCCTCGAACAGCGGGCGTGCGAACGCCGCAAGATACGTGTACGTCTCGCCCAGCGTCGGGAACGGCTGGTCGGGCCTCGGCGGCGCAGGGAATGGCGCGCCCGAGAAGGCGAGGAACTCTGGGATCACGTTTCCGATCATGGCGGGGTACGCCGGCGAGGGCCAGCGTGCGTCCGCCTCGCGTCGCCCGTCCGGGGGATGGTACCTTGACGTTCGCGATCAGTCGTTCAGGCTCGTGGTGAGACGGACGTACCAGACGCCTCCGATGTTGTCTCGCCGTTCGACCAGCTGCACGTCGTCAAAGTCGCCGCGCCCGAGCAAGTTTCGAAGGGTCACGAGGCCGCTGGGACCTCCGCCGACGATGAGAACGCGCCTTGGGACAGGCATTGATGTGGCGGAGATAGCGAGACGGTCCGCCTCCAAAGTTGCGCCGGGTAGTGGCCATGGATGGGTGCAGTTCAAGCATGGACATATGCCATAACCTTGTAATTTCTCCGGTTCGGGAGATTACTCTCCAGCGGGCGACGGTTCATGCAAGAGTTGCCGGACTCCAAAAGCTTCCACCTGCGCCCCCGTTCATATCGCAGGCAATAGTTATTGCAGAGCCAAGGTGCGGGGGTCTAGACTGCGCGCGTGTTCGGTTGTCAACAGGCTCGTGTAACTTGGCGAGGCCCTCAGCGCTGTGAAACAAGCGAACTCAAGTCACCCTGGAGAAGCTTGAATTGAGTCGCGGACCATGGTACCATTGAAAAACAATTCTCCGCTAAAGATCGGATCTGTATCAGCTTCGTCCGACGATACACGCAACGCCAACACGGCACATGCTGTAGGCGTCGCGCGGACAAGTCCCGACGGCTAGTTACCGGTATTCGGGTGGCCATTGTCAGGTTTCCGGTTGAACCAGATGCAGTTCAGGATAATCAAATTTGAATCGAGCAGGAAGAGTAACCGACAGAAGCGTCCCTCGTTCACGAACAGACGGCATGGAGAGCCAGCAATCAAGGTACATACCATTCCTCCAACGGAACTGCTCACCGGGACAGTTGGACAACGCGCGACATAATGCAGTTCACCTGCAACGTTCAGCTGAAACGCGGAGCGCTCGGAGCCCAAGCTCGGTCAAGACAAGACATTGCCAGCGGTACAAGTGGGAACGAGCGGATGAAGCGTATCGACGACCCGTGTCTACTCCTTGTTCTGCTCTCTGAATTGCTTCGCCCACTAACGTCTCAGTGAGCGTCCACGGACGAGAGGGAAACACGGATTTTCGTACCAACATCGAGGGTATGGGACGATCAGGAAGGACGTGCCGGGTCTGTCCGCGACGCGATGAGCACCGAACCCAGCAACGCAAAAATAAACGTCACCTCTCGCTCCGCGCTGACCGACCATACGCCGTATGCGATGGCGAAGATGCCGGTCATTGCGATCGCCGTGTTGCTCGCCCAGTTCGAAGGACGGGTCCACCATCCACCTGTTGTTCGCTGTCACCGAGCCACCAACGGAAAAGGGTGCATTCCGACGCACCTGCCGGCGACCATACGTGTTTCGGGAACGGGTAACGCGCGCCACCACCCTGTGCGAGGCAGTGAGACGTGGTATGGGACGAACCGGGAGGCGTACCATGACTGAGATGTTGTTGGATAGGTTTTCAAAAGTGATCGGGAATGAAAAGGAAACCCTAACCCTATGCCTACCAGCATAAGATTTCTCATGACTGTCGGACCGACGAAACGACCGAAAATCTCAAACACTCATCCGAGGCCTTCGGGATGCTGCTTCATCACTGCCGGACCATGTTGAATCGGCCCCCCTTCAGCCTACTCGAGCTAAATAACTACGCTACAGAGGGCACCATGTTACAGCCACCAGCATACACTAGATCAAGCTCATGTATCAAAATAAACCAAACTTCCTCAACGTCTCCGACCACTTGATCGGGGTCCTTTGGATCCTCTCTTGCTCGCCTCTTGATAAATGAAACGTGCCCGGCATCCTCAGCTCCGACAGATCTGATTCGATGGTCCGCGGGGTTTCGCATACGGAGGTTCCCACAGGATCAACTGACACGGCCCTGTTGGGAATCGACACCGTCCTCTTGACCTCAGGTTCAGCCGACCGGTCCAGGCTCGAACCAGAGGCCGGCGCGTTCGATGGGGCGTCATTCCCAGCTTGGTCCTTCAAATCAGCTTCGCTGCTTCCGGTCAAGGAATACTCGGCAGAAGAGAAGCCCTCCACCTTACCCGTTTCCTCTGTTTCACCTTCTTCGGGTCCCGTGATCTTGACGTTGACGTTTGTCCCTGGATCGGAGCTCCCGAGGCTCAGCTTCGTGAACGACTCTGAGGCGTCGCTTGGGCTCCCGTCGTGAGACGGTGGCTCGCTGCTGATCACTTCGGCCTCGGACCGGAGGTGATCCCTTCCCCATCCACCGCTACCAGCGCTCGATGCACTCGACGATCTAGAGTGCTTGCCGAAGCGGCTCACAGCAAGCGCAGAAGTGATGGCCGACCGCCACCGCTTTTTGGCGTCAAAGTGTTCACGCAAGCCGGCAGCGACGTCGTGTTCCGTCGACGGCTCATGCCCTGTTAACCACTAGGCGCATGTCTCGCGAGTCAGCCTTCGTCCGAGCGATCGGCTCATGGTCTCACGTGATTATGATAAGCATCTGACGCCGTCGGTCGTTGCGTCGGATCTGGGTTCAGCAGGAGCTTGATAAATATTTTAGCTACAAGCTCGTCAATCAAGGAGACCGATCGCGAACAGAAGGCGGATTCACCTTCGTCGGATATCTTACTCCAGTAGCGCTCGTGAAACTCGATCCTGGCTTCCGTGGTCTCCCTGATCATTTCTCTAGCGTCTTCCGCTCTGAACGGTGAATATCCGCACAGCAAGACATATGTAATCACCCTGGGTAGTGTCCAGGTATCAGTAGCGATCCTGCGCGCTTATCGAAGCGGGACTTGCCCCGTCGACCATACGTCAACGGCTTTGCTGTGTCCAGTCTTGTTCAGCACTTCAGGTGCGACATAACCGAAACTACCCGCCAGTGAATGCAGCTGTTCGGCTGGAGAGTGCAGGTGTTTAGCGCTGTCAATCAATCTCTTATCAACAGATCGCTATCGGAGAGGGAGATAAGGCAGTACATTCCAAAATCGGCAATGACGATGTCACTGTTGGCATCTTTTGTGCGGTAGAGGATGTTTTCGGGTCTACCGTCGCGCGTCAAGAACGTAAGAAGCCTGATAAACATGCCTACTTGAGATCCCGATGGACGATATCGTGTTCGTGAAGGTATTTCACCGCCGACAGTACGGACCTGATGGCAGTGGGTCGAGGCGCTGAGACATACCCAAACAGAGACAACGTACCGAATGACAGACACAGCATCCTTCTCCGTGAATTTTCCCCTCTGCAATATGCGTTCGAACAGCTCGCCACCAGTGGCGAGCTCGAAAGAGAGATAGTATTTACTCCTCGATTCGAACCAATCGTAAAACTTCACCTAGAGGGCGGCACGGCGATCGATCGACGTCAGAACGAAGCGCGGGGGGACGCGAGAGACGTACGATGTTCGGGTGATCGAGACCTTTCAAGACTTCCATTTCGCCCCACACGGCTTCTTCGTTGCCCTTGACCTTCTTCTTTGGAATCACCTTGAGCGCGACCTCTTTCGTGGTGGTGGCGCGCAGGTTCGGCGAAGAGAAGCCCGAGGAACGGTGCAACGCCGCGCTGAACAGGGGGATCGTCGAGTGTCCGTGAGGTGGCTCGTGCGGGCTCGGGGAAGGCGACGCGGGGGCGCCATGGCGCGCGATATCGACCTGGTCCGCTGGGACGTGCCAGGTAGCTCTCTGTCGATACGACGCAGTCAATCGCCTATCTCAATGGAGACGACGCCATGCGGGGTCGTGTGGGTGATTGGCCGCAATGACTCACCACGACTTGTCCAAAGGTCCCCGTTCCGAGCACCTCGTGCACTTCGTATAGCTGCTTCTTGACGAAGCTGGGTGGTTGGGGTAACAGCGCGTCTTTCAGCGACAGATGCTTCATGTTCAGATGTCAGACAGCTAGGTCGTCTACTGTGTGATTTTCCGTGAAAGGGGTAAAACGAGACCGACAAACTGAAGACTGAACGTTGCGGTCGAATGACCGGATGAGTGGAGTGAGCGGCAGCCTATTGTTGCAACAACACCGATTACACAGCTTGCGGCTTTTATTTGTACCGCTATCTTATCAGATATGAAAGGAATGATAATAATAAACAAGGTAAGGTCAATCACCAGCCTCAAACGAATTGGCAAAGCCCGACAACTATCCCAACCAGCGACCCAAGCTTCCAGATATCAGCTGTGTGCTTCGCTCCAGACGTCGTGGTCGCGGTCGGTGACGCAGTGCTCGTACTCGTACTCGTTTCTGTGCCAGTGCTTGTTCCGGTGCCCGTGGCAGCAGCAGAAGTGACGGTGACAGGGCCGGCAGCGCTGGTCTGAGCATGAGCTGCCACAGCGGTCGCGGACTCATAACTAGACAAATAATTAGTACCTCGTGACGATGGGCGACCTTGGTGCAGTATCTTACGCGGAACTAGCAGCTGCAGCATTTAGATCGGTGTCAAGCATGACCCCTTCAACGATGTGAACGACACCGTTCGACGTCAACTGGTTCGTCTCCGAAATCTGGACTTGGTTGGACCCTCCGGAGGAGACATAGTAACCCGTAGAGTTGTAGGCGAGGTTGAATTTCTGACCACCCGCCGACGTGTAATTACTAGGGATAAATTCTGTCGAGTAAACCGATGTTCCGTTGATGACCTGTGTGATAAAATTACTAAACATCCACTACATAA
>JBBPSZ010000391.1:0-11951 GCA_038093835.1 Strobilomyces confusus
AAAATTCTCTCGTTTAGCGAGTAAGTCTAGGCGATTCTTCATCCTCTGATCCTTCTTTGGGACATGCAGGTCATATGGACGTTGAAGAACCGCGGGTTCTTATCGCACAGGATGAAACCTCAGCCGGGTTCAAAACGACCGGGCCCAGGATGTGCCCGGACTCGGAGGGCTATTATACAGTAAGAACGTAACGCAACAAAGCAAACTTTGGTTTACTTTTCTTTTACAGGACTGCGTGCAGGTGGGTTGGAACTTGGGCCCCTCCGAGCGGTGTCAGGCGTCCTCAACTTGTTGGTCTGGTTGTAACTACGTCTGAGGCTAACCTTTGTACGGTGGCCAGCGCGTGAAGACTAGCACGTCGTTACGGTCACCTACTGAATGGACCTTTGGCTCAAGGAAATACTTTAAATGGCACAAAAAATATTAACATGATATCAACACGGGTTCTTTATGAGAATATTATGTGGAGAGTATGGAGATTCATAAGGGATGACCTCGATGCGACATCCTCCGGGAGCACGACCCCTCAGTTGCACGGACAGCCCTGGTACTGCCCAGCGGTGCACGTGCCCTGAAATCCGGCGCAACCGTTATCGGAGCAGCTGCCGACAAAAATGCCAGTGCTGCCACCACACTTCTCGCAGGGACAGCCATTGTACGTGCCAGCGGTGCACGTCCCGATCGTCGCGCCCGCGCTTGGGAACGAAGGGGAGCAGCCTGTCGTTGAACCTCGAGTCAGCATGGGGACGTCGGCCACGCGAGGGGAAACGAGTGCCGTTGGAAAAGTAGTCGCCGATCACGTCGTTGCAGTTGTCGTTGGCTACAGGGACCTGCGCGGGGAGCGAGGGTGAGCAATCGTTCTGCCCGGCTGGATGACGAGCAGACGTACTACAGTGGGCCTGTTGGGGCTAGGTGTCGCAGACACCATGGCGGCAGCGGCGGCAAGGATGACAAAGGTCTTCACGGGGTATGTGTCGATGCGAGATGTGGGATTTGAAAATCTAGTGAATGAGCCGAGGAGGTCTGGAGTTGTTGAGCAACCTCGAGAGCTGCTTGGATGGGTTTTAAATCATTCAGTGACCAGTAATGTTCTATTCCAGGAAAAAATTGCGCATAGCCAAAACGCCAACTTCCCTTCCCCAATGTTCATTGCTGTGTACGTCATGGTGACACATTCCAGAGGCAGCGCACTGCTCCATGATGGTTCAGATGTCATTGGAATATGCAGCACCATGTGTTATAATAAGCCTGCAAGACATTCATAGAGGCAGTTAATTTGTTTTGGAGAGAAAACCCACGCATTACGACCAGTCGAAAATGCACCCTCCTGTGGCAAGCGGAGATCATTTACTTACTGAAACGTTCAACCTGTCAGGGGACTGGTCTAAAAAGAGGTACTGATGTCCGAAAGGAAGAGGCCCGGCAACGCAAGGGGAGAAAGTCACCGTCATCCTGAGGGGAAACCCCAGGGAATCAGTAATCGACAGCAGGAGCAGAGTCAGCACCAGGGTCACCGTAGTACGTATGTACACAGCCTGGATAAGAAGTTTAAATTGGTCAGAGGCAGTCTGAGGCTAGCGACTTGCCTAATAAGTGAGACAAAACAAGCGAGCATCCTCAACTATATGAACGACCTAGCACTAGCAGAGATTGAGCGGAATGTAATGCACAGCCGCGAGGAAACTATCAAGTTGCTGCGCAGCGTCCTAATTCCGTTTCATTGAACATGTTTGACATCTAACTTGTTTCAGATGTGTTATGTAGTCGTCGGCACGATGTTGTGTTCAAAAGGATTATTATTTTAACGTCGATGACCGTAAGACGAGAAGGTGGAGCTTCGCGTGTGGCGACCGCCTATAAACATGGCCGTGTGCATGAACATGTATTGATGATGCGGCGATAGATCACAGTATGCAAACGGCCCCTGGAGGCTCTACTCACCTGTCATCACCTATGATGTCGTCATGGTGAAGGATACGGATTCAGAAATTTCTGTGCGCCAATGCTTCGCCAAGTTAATTTCATAACCTCGTTGTAGAATGACAGTTATGTGTGGCCTAACGCAGGGTTCCCGAGATCGACCTCAAACTTGACTGTGCGAAGTCCTAGAAGCGGTCTCAGGCGAAGTCGTCGTCCAAATTCCCTTGAATCAGAATGGCTTTAACCGTAGATGTGCTTGGTTTCATGGGAATGACCTCGAGGAGTTTATTGAGAGTCAGACATGCAGTGGTAGGATGAGCCGTATGCTGGACGTACAGGGCACTACACGACCTAGTCGGCCCAACCCTTCGGTTCCTTGAGTACTTCCACCATCTCCGCTTCTGCTGTATCCTGGTCCTCGGCCCCGAGTTCCGTACAGTACTCCCACCTTGCCTCGGGAGGCATGCCAACCAAGACGTTCTCAGCCCTGATGCCAGGCGCCGCGAGCCCAAACTTGGTACCTCGGTCGACCACAAGGTTGAACTCGACGGCGCGACCACGTCTGAGGAGCTGCCATCGCTTCTCCGAGGGCACGGTCGGCGCCTCCTTCCGTCTCTCGAGAATAGTCGTGAAAGACGGAAGAAAGCTGTCTCCAAGGCCCCTTGACGAGGTCGAACAAGGCTTCCTGAGTGCTCAAATGCGCGATCACTTCCTCGGAGAGCGACGTGCTACCAGCGACGCGGAGCAGCAGCGCACGCATCCCGTCGGTATCCATGTCGTCGAAGCGCACGCCGCCGATTCGTGCCTGTGCAGGATGCAGAGGTATCGTCGCACGAGGCCTTGAAGGCTGGGTAGACGGAGACGGCGGTGCGCGTGGCATCGCTCGCACGCGGTCTTGAGGGCGGTGCGAAAGTGGTGAAAGTCGGCTTGGTTGACATATGCTGGCGTTAGGTCGATGATGACGCCGAACCACCACGCGAGTACGGTGGGTTCGGGCTCTGGGTCGTGAGGAGGGCGGGGTGCGCCGAGGACTTCGAAATAGCGGTAGTTGGCGTGCACCCCAAGGACGCGGGGATGACGGGGATGGATGATGAGGCTGAGGCCAGATGCGAAAAAGGGCAGACTCTCGTCAATGTCTTTGAGGGTCGCGCGCGCCGTGCTCATCTGCTTGACGGCTGCAAGCGGGAGGGTGCCGTGTATCGTCGAGATGTTCACGCCGGCTTTTTCGATGGGGTGATCTGGTTCGATGTCATTGGGTGGGTGCGAGCGGAGCGTGATTGGATGTACTTGCCCTCGTCCTCGGGAGACGCGTCGAGGGACGGAAAGGTGTACGAAAGACCACCTCCGCCTTCATCCCGGGTCCATGCCTCGCGCCTAAACTTTCCGCCTGAGCCATATACTTCCAGGCTGGTCACGATGGTCGGTGATGTAGTCCACCACGCGGTCGCACATGGTCGACGAGCAGAGGCCATCGTAACAGTTTTCTCGGTGCGTCGAGTCTAATCGGTCTAGCTCAGAGGACGAGCAGAACGGAATAAGTTCATGTGAACATGTCCAACAACAGGGTTCGTGGGGAACTTTGAACTGGTGCAGTCGCGCAAATTTTCCGCAAACCCTTCCTCATCGACCACAGAGGTTCAAGCCAAGCACCACGACCAATGGATCCCGATTCGCCATGGGAAGACAATCCTGACGTGGACCACGTCCCAGAAGCCGAATGGAGCAAGATCACATCGGAATTCACTAACGTGGGCACCAGTCGTTTCTCGCTGCCCTCTTGTTCACTCCTTATCATAGTCTGGATACCGGGAAGGCATCATCGCAGGGAAAGAAGCCTTTTTACAACGAGGCTTTGATGCCGGTTTCGCTGACGTTGGCGTGTCTCTCGGTCGAGAGCTTGGCAGCCTCTGTGGGGCAGCTGCTGCCCTTCGGTCCATCTTGAACTCTCCGACATCGCTCCCCGCGACCTTGAGGCTCAGCGACATGCCAAGGAGCACCTCGATCCAGCCGTCGTCGAAAACACCGGCTCGCAAGCAAAAATGGCGCCACAGGAGAGATCCACGGCAGAGGACCTCGCCAAACTGAAAGAGAGACTGGTCTTGCTCGGCGCATTTACCTATCCTGGCTTGAAGATACCCGAATGCCTTTTGGTACGCTTTTCCCATCACGCCGGACTCACACTCAAGGCCGCCATAGTGCAGCCGTCCCATTTTGATGATTTCGATACCACGCTTATTGATCCGGTGCACGAAATGCAACGTCACAACTGAAAGCATGGTTTCGCGTTGTACCCGCAGAGGTATTTGCGATATGGCGGGAGCGTGGTTTCGTGAACGAATCGGGTGGATACTTGTCGGATGCGATACCTTGCATGATGCCTAGCTATATGAATGAACCGCAGGAACGCAGCGATGACTCTACGGTCCATAGGCGAGTGACTGATCAGACGTTTATCGATCGCTGTTGTGTACTCATTGTGGTCCAACAGCACTTACGACCGGATGACCCGAAGTCGGAACAGAATGCCTGTTCCCCAAGAGCCCGTCCAAGTCATCGGCTCATGATGGTATCGATTTTTTCACCGATGATCATGCGGCAGTCGAGCAAAGGATGCCTAAAGGATGCCCATGTGGACCCAGCTACACGCCACGTCGTAGAATGGACCTTTTGCGCTTGCATGGTCACTACACCGCTTCCTACCATATGGAAAGCATGTGCACTTTTGAGGCATTTCGCCCACTTCGAGCAACGATTGCGTGGCCTGCAACAAGCTGTTATCTCTGTCTACTCGCCCATGCTTCCGGGACCGGACAACCTGAATGCATCCGCTTACCAGCGCTCATCGTGGTATTTAATGCCATGCGCAGAGCGACTATCCTTGCAGCTCCAGAGTGCGCTGAACTTTGTCTGGCGTCGGCGTCATGGTCTTCCTTCGCTCTAGATTCCCCGCGTCTCTGATCCTCTCTTTGTTGTTGGGATCAATCCAAGCTATTCCGTTAGCGGAAAAGCTCAGAAGTCTTAGTTCCCCTGCTCGTGACCTCCTGACGAGGTTTTCCCCAGCTGCACCACGTTTCGTGGCTTACAATGATGCGTGGCTCAACCCCTTGCCCTCCCCATTAGACCTCAAGGTAGGTAACATGTCTGCATCCACTTGTCCTCGTCTTGCGCTGACACCCACGCACCGAAGGGATATAACGTCTTGCAAGTGATGTTCAGCATCATGTGACTGACTCATCCAATCTAGTGTCCTGTCATTTTTACTCTCGTCGGGTGCTGTCGACGAGGCTGAGAACTGGCAAGAGTTGACAGCCAGCCAGCGTAGCACATACCTCTCGGAGTATAAGGCCGCCGGAATTTCGCTCATCGTCTCTGCTTTTGGTTCTACAGAGACCCCAACCTCGTCTGGGGACGACCCTGTGACCACGGCGAATACAATGGCTGCTTGGGTAATACAATACGGGCTCCTGGGTATTGACATCGACTACGAGGTACCGAACCGACTGTTCCTTTCGGCGATGTGGCGGTAACTCACGAAGAGGTCGGAAATAGGATTTTACTGCGTTTAACAGTGGAGGCGGCAATGCTGAGACCTGGCTGATCAATTTCACGAAGCAGCTCTGCACCCAGCTTCCTCAGGGACAATATATCATGACCCATGCGCGTCAGTCATTTCTTATATCTCGATTGATGCGGTCTTACTGTCCTTTGCAGCCGTCGCACCGTGGTCAGTCTGATTGCTGAGTGGGTAAACGATGTAGATATCTGATTGACTAACTTGGAAATTAGGTTCTCGCCTGGCATGTGGTCTGGAGGAGGATATCTTGCAGTCGACAGGAGCGTCGGATCTTTGATCGACTGGGTATGTAAAGGCAGCTCCTTCCTCCTGTATACTTGGCTGATCGCGCGCCTAGTACAACGTCCAGGCGCGTTCCGAGCTTGTTCGAACTTGTCGGCAATGACTGACTCGACCATCGTACAATGCAGTTCTGACTGCTTCGGTTATTCCTGAACGCGACATGCTAACACTATACTTGATTACCTTGTTTACAAGGTCACTAGCAGGTGACAATTGTGGCTGTGGATGTCGAACTTTTTGTTCCCCCGGAAAAATTTTACCTTATATGCCTGGCATACACTGTTGTCCCTCAACTGTTATGCTGTCGTATGTGGTTCATTTGTGCGTATGCATTTTACATGTTACTGCTGACAGATTCTCCTACAGATTGCCACCATCTTCAAGTATCTCTATCAAGTTTCATCAACCTCTCGTCCTCCACCCGTAAAAATTCACTAGGGTGACTCATAAGCAATTTTTCATCCAAATTGCAGAGTAATTGTATGTTCATTCGCCCTCAACAACGTGACAATGCCACATATATGTTGAATGGCGTCAACAAGCCCAAAGGTGGTGTACCGATGTCGATAATGGCATGTAAGATTGTTTGACCTTGAGAACGGTAATCTGTAAAAGCGTATGCAGGTGTCAAGGGCATTTGTCTCCTGATGACTGTTTTCTTTTCATTGCCAAGAATGATTCTGAAGGATTGTTCAGATGGAACAAGTGGTATTTCTCCTTCTTCTAAGTTCTCCATTTGAGATACTTTCATGCTCATCATCTTTACGACGACATAAGCTGGAGGGTGTTTGAGTTTAACAACAGATTCTGTTGGCAACAAGAGAGGTTCCTCTTCATTAAGCATGACTTTCATAACTTCCCCTTGTGCTCCATTTGCAATGTCGAGATCGGTCTCAACATTAAAGGTGATAATTACCTTCATTCCAACCAACAGCAAGACAGAGTCTGATAAACCTCCATGTTCATCTGCCTTTTCAGCACGATTCGAAGATTTCGTAGCGACTGCAAAACGTTCGCGAAGAGTGAGTTCACGCCCTTCAATCCTGGTCCCATCAAATAAGATGCATGCTTCATGGGCCCCCTGCAGCCTGCTGGAAGAACTTCCGCATCTCGGTGACCACCACATGTTATGTAGATAATTCCGAATACGTCGCGTGAACGATGGAAGTTCTTCACGCAACCCCGGTAGTAACCCTGGCGGTCTTCTCGTCCATACATTCTATTACCTCGTTACATGTAAACATAGGAATTGACTGTAAACAAGGTTTCTGCCGAATCTTCGGCCATACATCTAGTACAGAAGGAGCGACGGAGTATACAACCTGCGCTGGCCTCTTGACGGCCTCTTCTTCAAACTGGCCCGAGACGGCCCTCTTCATCGGCAAACCAGGTACGGGCTCAGATGCAAGCAACGGATACGTCGACCCCATCACGCGCTCGACGTGCGTCGCGCAGGCAGCCAGTCAAGGATGGAGTGAGTCGCCGTTCACTTCGTCATCGTCCGAGGACGCGAACTCATCCCTGCACGCTCGCTCGCTTCAGGTAGTGGCGTGATGATATGGCAGGTACGTCTTCCGATCACGTCGACGTAACGCAGTTCAATGAGCCGCGTGACAGTATCCACACGCGCCGTCTTCGTGGATCAAGACCGTCCGGGGGACCACATGGCCGGTCTCCGCTACTCTGCTGCCCACGACCGTTACCCACGCCGCTCCGTCCCCCACGAGCACCGGCACGGCGAGCATCTCTGCTTAGGCGGACGATATTGCGGTGAGTTGCTCCTTGGCCTACCTGACCATTATCTCTAATGAACCTTCCTCGCATCACTCTCCTCCACCACTCCAGATACATGCCACTGTTGTACTGTCTTCCCTGTTCCATTGCCGTCATGCCACATCATCGTGAACACTTGCAAGACGTTATATCCCTTGGGTGCATGGGTGTCAGCACGAGACGAGGACGAGTGGATGCAGACACGTTGCTTACCTTGAGGTCCGATGGAGAGGGCAAGGGGTTGAGCCACGCATCATTGTAAGCCACGAAACGCGGCGCAGCCGGGGAAGACCTCGCCAGAAGGTCACGAGCGGGAGAACTAAGACTTCTGAGCTTTTCCGCTAACGGAATAGCTTGGATTGATCCCAACAACAAAGAGAGGATCAGGGACGCGGGAAAACTAGAGCGATGGAAAATCATGGGGCCGACGCCAGACAAAGTTTAGGACACTGGAGCTGCAAGGATAGTCGCTCTATGCATGGCATTAAATACCACAACGAGCGCTGGTAAGCAAATGCATTTAGGTTGTCCGGTCCCAGAGGCATGGGCGAGTAGTTAGAGATAATAACTTGTCGCAGACCATGCAATCATTGCTCGAAGTGGGCGAAAGGCCTCCAAAGTGCACACACCTTTCCATATGGTAGGAAACGGTGTAGTGACCATACAAGCGCAAAAGGTCCCTTCTACGACGTGGCGTGCAGCTGGGTCCACATGTCCATCCTTTAGGTATTCTTTGCTCGACTGCCGCACGATCATCAGTAAAAAGAATCGATACCATCATGAGCGGGTGGCTTGGACGGGTTGTTCGGGAACAGGTATTCTATTCTGACTTGGGGTCATCCAGTCGTAAGTGCTGCTGGGCCGCAATGAGTACACAACAGCGATCGGTAAATATCAGATCACTCGCCTAGAGTCATCGCCGCGTTCCTGCGGGTCATCCAGGCATCATGTAAGGTATCGCGTCCGACGAGTATCCACTCGATCCGATCACGAAATCGCGCACCCTCTGTATTGCAAATACCTCGGCGGGTACGACGCGAAACCAAGCTTTTAGTTGCGACGTTGCGTTTTCGTGCACCGGATCAATATGCATGGTATCAAAATCATCAAAATGGGACGGCTGCGCTATGGTGGCCGTGAGTGTGAGTCGGACGTGGTGGGAAAAGCGTACCAAAAGGTATTCAAGTGTCTTCAAGCTAAGATAGGCAAACCAAACTTTGCGCAGAGCAAGACTAATCTCTAGTCGGTGTTTTCGACGACGGTTGAATCAAGGTGCTCCTTGGCATGTTGCTGAGCATCAAGGTCGCAGGAAGCGATATTGGATAACTGTATGGCTAAGGGAGCAGAAGATACGCCTTGAATTTCCTCGAGCTCAATCGATCCGGGATTTCGAGTGTTCAAGACGGACCGAAGGGCAGCAGCTGCCCCACGGAGGTTACCAACCTCCCGACCGAGAGGCAGGCCAACGTCAGCGAAGTGAGCATCGAAGCCTTGTTGTAAAAAGGCTTCTTTCCCTGTGATGATACCTTCCCGGTATCCAGACTATGATAAGCGCAGTGAACTAGAGGGTAGCGAGAAACGACTGGTGCCCACGTTAGTGAATTCCGATGTGATCTTGCTCCATTCGGCTTTCGGGACGTGGTCCGTGTCAGGATTGTCTTCCCATGGCGAATTGGGATCCATCGGTCGTGGTGCTTGATTTGAACCTCTGTGGTCGATGAGCAAGGGCTTGCAGAAAATTTGCGCCAGTTTAAAGTTCCCCACGAACCTTGTTCGACATGTTCGCGTCATGATGAATGTTCTGCTCATCCTCTGAGCTTAACCGATTAGATTCGACGCACTGAGAAAGTTACGATGGCCTCTGCTCGTCAATCCATGCGCGACCGCGTGGTGGGCTAGCATCACCAAGCTGCGGACCATCGTGACCAGCCTGAAAGCATATATGGCTTAGGCGAAAAGTTTAGGCGCGAGGCATGGGCCCGGGATGAAGGCGGAGGTGGTCTTTCGTACACCTTTCCGCCCATCGACGCGTCTCCCAGCGACCACGACGGCAAGTACATTCAATCACGCTCGGCTCGCACCCACTGACAATGACATCGAACCAGATTACCCCATCGAAAAAGCCGACCGGCGGCATGAACATCTCGACGATATATGGCATCCTCCCCCCCGCAGCCGTCAAGCAGATGAGCGCGGCGCACGCGGCCCTCAAAGACATCGACAAGAGTCTGCCCTTTTTTGCAGCCGGCCTCAGCCTCATCACATATCCCCGTCATCCCCGCGTCCCTGGATTCCATGCCAACTACCGCCATTCCGAAGTCCTCGACGCACCCCACCCCCCTCACGACCGTCCCAGCCACCTCTGCGTCCACGCCGGGCGACGCTCAGAGCCTCACGTGGTGGTTTGGTGTCATCATCGACCTAACACCAGCATACGTCAACCGGCCATGCCGACTTTCACCACTTTCACGCCACCCTCAAGACCACGTGCGATGTGTGGAGCGGTGCCGCGCACACCGTCGCCTCCGTCCACCTCGTGCGACGACTACCTCTGCATCCCCACAGGCACGAACATCGAGGGATTGGCGGAGTGCGCTTCGACGACATGGATACCGATGCAATGCATGCGCTGCTGCTCCGCGTTGCTGGTGGCGCGTCACTCTCCGAGGACGTGATCGCGCGTATCCCTTATTCGACTGAAGTACCAAGTTTGGGCTCGCGGCGCCTGGCACCAGGACTGGGAACGTCTCGGTTGGCACGCCTCCCAAGGCAAGGTGGGAATACTACTGTACAGAACTCGGGGCCGAGGACCAGGGTACAGCAGAAGTGGAGATGGTGAAAGTACTCAAGGAACCGAAGAGTTGGGTCGACTAGGTCGTGTATTGCCCTGTACGTCCAGCATACGGCTCATCCTACCACTGCATGTCTGACTCTCAATAAACTCCTCAAGGTCATTACCATGGACCAAGGACGTCTACGGTTAAAGCCATTCCGATTCAGGGGAATTCGGACGACTTCGCCTGAGACCGCTTCTAGGCCCATCAGTGAACCGAAATCCGGCTAACCGACGAGCAGAGAGCGAGGTGGTCGTTCGAATATGGTAAGTTTCTCGCTTAGCTACTTGCTCAGCCAATTGCTGCTCATGAAGGTGTCGTGAAAACGTTATGTTACAATGACTGCTCCACTGATGTAGGACTTCGCAGTCTAGTTTGAGGTCGATCTCGGGAACCCTGCATTACTAGGTCACGCATAACTGAGAAGGTTATGAAACTCACTTGGCGAAGCA
This sequence comes from Strobilomyces confusus, assembly GCA_038093835.1. NCBI lineage: Eukaryota > Fungi > Basidiomycota > Agaricomycetes > Boletales > Boletaceae > Strobilomyces > Strobilomyces confusus. Next base: position 10,836 of record JBBPSZ010000391.1, read on the forward strand.
CTGGCGTAGAGAAATTTCTAGATCCGTATCCCTCACCATGACGACTTCATATGTGATGGCAGCTGGGCAGAGCCTTCAGGGGTCGTTTGCATGCTGCGATATATCGCCGCATCAATACATGTTCATGCACACGGCCACATTTACAGGCGGTCACCCGCGAAGCCCGTCATCTTGTCTTAGGTCATCGATGTTAAAATCAATCCTTATAAACTTGCTCAATAAAACGGAATTAGGATGCTGTGCAGCAACTTGATAGTTTCCCCACGGTTGTGATTACATTCCACTCAACTTCTGCCTAGCGCTAGGTCGTTCATATAATTGAGGATGCTATCTCACTTATTAGGCAAATCGCTAGCCTCAGACTGCCTGTGACCGATTAAAACTTTTTATGCAAGCTGTCTACACACGGTGACCCCGGTGCTTACTCTGCTCTCTCGTTACTCGTCCAGTGTCAATTACCGGTTTCCCCTCAGGATGGTGACTTCCTTCCCCTTACATCGCCGGGCTTCTTCCTTTCGGACGTCAGTACCTCTTTTAGACCAGTCCCCTGATGGGTTGAACGTTTCAGTAAGTAAGTGATCTCCGCTTGTACCAGAAGGGTGCATTTTCAATTGGTCGTGCGTGAGTTTTCTCTCCGAAACAAATTAACTGCCTCCAAATTAACTGCCTCCATGAATGTCTTGCAGGCTTATTGTAACACATGGTGCTACATATTCCAACGACATCTAAACCATCATAGAGCAGTGCGTTGCCTCTGGAATGTGTCACCATGATGTACACAGCGATGAACATTGAGGAATGGAAGTTCACGTTTTGTGCCCTTTCATGACTCCCATCAGAGGAATGTCCGAGCTTGGCTATGCGCAATTTTTTCTTGGAATAAAACATGGCTATTCACTGAATGATTTAAAACCTATCCCAGCAGCCCTCGAGATTGCTCAACAACTCCAGACCTCCTCGGCTCATTCACTAGACTTTCAAATTCCGCATCTCGTCGACATGTACTTCGTGAAGACCTTTGTCATCCTTGCCGCCGCTGCCGCAATGGTGTCCGCGACACCTAGCCCCAACAGGCGCGCTGTAGTACGTCTACTCGTCATCCAGCCGGGCAGAACC
>JBBPSZ010000392.1:0-11918 GCA_038093835.1 Strobilomyces confusus
CGACGAAAACTTCCAGCGCGAGATCGCAGCTGGCAACGCTGCGAACTGATGTCTCTTTCAGCGGGCTGAAAATCCATGTTTGCATCCCGCCTGTGAGATGCCCCATTATTATCGCGTCGCTGCTGGCCAAGCGACTAATCAGCGTGTCGTCGTATGTAACCACGAAGGATAGCTCTGGGCCGTCAGACACCTGTCTTTCATTTCGATCCATGTACATAACAACACGACGAACATGCGCTCCAGGGTCGTGTTCATTACCGCGCCGATTCTCCAATGGAGAAGGATCGGCAGCCAAACGTTCGATCCATCGTCCCTACCATGAATACACACCCAAGGAGACCGCTGATCCTTCCTTCAAAACCACCGTCCGACAGCTCACCGGCCCTTCGTACCCGGCGGCGGCGGCAGCTCTTCCGTCTGCCACTCCGCAGAGGTCAACGAAGGCAGATTCGCGACCCGTTTCGGACGACGCGGCGGCTCGACAGGCGTCGACGGTTCGGCCGGCTCGTCGACGCTCGTGTCCTGCATCGACATGGACGCGAACTGGCGATAAAACGATCTATTGGCGCGTCAGCGGGCCAAAGAGCGACGACCGGCGTCCGCTTACTGTGCCTCTTGACTGCGCGCGGTGCTCCAGATCCTGCACCCTTCCTTGAACCGCGTCAGGATCTGGGTCATGTCGTTGTAAAACTGTCCGCGCGCGTCAAGTTCCGCGGCGCGCGACGGGACCCGACGGCCTACCTTGAGCCCTTCCGCCAGGTTGCGCGTGATCTCGCGGTACTTGGCGTAGGCGAGGTCCAGGTTGTGCAGCGCCTGTTCGCGTTCCTTGACCGACGTGTCCTCCTTCCGCGAGGACAGAAACGTCTCGTTGGTAGACTGGGCGGTGCAGCGTCACGACGGAGCGGGGAAACGACGCCGCGACGAGACAGACCTTGATCGCGTCCAGCAGTTCTTGCTGTTTCATCTGGCCCTCGACGAGACCCTGGATGAACCGGTCGTATTTGGCAAGCTCCTCGTCCGACGCGTCGGCGAACATCGCAGGCGTGATCTCGGCGTCGTTATCGAATCGCGCAGCAGCTGTCATGATGCGGGATCTAATGTCGTCGACCTCGCCGCGCCGCTGTGCCCTGGAGACGAGTTCGCCGCGACCGCGGCGGACGTCGTCGAGCGATTCCAGGAGGCCGCGCAGAGCGCGCGCGTGGACTTGGGTTTGGCTGCCCGCGCCCTGCGACCGACCGACCGTTATGGTCGAAGAGGGCACCAGACTCTCCAACTCGTCCTGGCCGCCGTCAGACCCGTACGATCGTTCATCAAATACGATCCCTACCTCGTCCAGCGCCAGCTGCGAGATGGGTTTCTCCCATTCAGTCCACTTTTGGCGCACGATCTCGTCGCTGCTAGACGCTTCCGTGAGGATGCTCCTGTATCTTTCCTGTTTCTTGACGAGCTCTTGATTGGCTTCGTGCGAGGGAGGTCTCTTCATCGGGACTTCCTTCCGCGTCGCTTCATCCTCGGATGCCTCGCTGTCCAACACGTCCATCGCCTGAAAGCGGTGTGAGTGAGTAGTGATACGAGGAAACCGTGGCCGACAAACTTCGTCCAGTATTGCCATTGCTCGCCGAGCCAAGAGGTCCACATGCTCCAAGGAGGTCTCGATGCGCTCGGGACCTTGCTCGGATCTGACTTCTTCGGCTTTCTTCAGGAAGCTCGGCGGAAGTCCGATGGGACGCTCCAACGCTTCGAGCGAGGAGGGAAGGTTGAGAGAACGTAGAGTCCTGTGTCTGCGGTGAACAGCGAGGAATGGGCGGAGAAACGGGCACGAACTGGTCGGCTTCGTCGTCGAGCTCCTGCGCGAAGTCCGTGATCCTCTCCTTGATGAGGGTCTGCTTGTCATCGTTGTAGATGTCTAAAGGGCAGTTCGCACGCTGAGAGTCGGTGGCGGGAAGGATCAACGTACTGACAGCTTCTCTGGCACCCCAGCTTAGCATCTCCTCGAAGAGGACGCGGCCGCCGGTTACCACGGTCTTCGGATCCGACAAGCCAGGCAGGACGAGGCTCTGGACCATCACGACCTCCTGGATGGGCGTGACGGCAGAGGGCGAAGGGACGTCTTTGTGGTAGATCAGGTCGTTGTCGCGTTGGGCGCGGGCAAGGTTCTTCTGAAGGACGTCTAATAGGGACTTGCCTGACGTCGGGACGACAGAGAGGGTTCGATTTGGGGAGGCACGTACCTTGACGTCCTGCAGGACGGTAGGAGATACGGCGTCGCGTCTGGCCGAGTTGTATCCTTGTTTGGCCTCAGCCTCCGCGTCGATCAGCCGGCGCAGCTCGTCACCATAGCTGCCAGGGAGTAAGTCATCGCCGCGGGCAAAGACGTGATGCAGACTTGTTGGCCTCTAGGTCGTCGACGCTCTTCCTGTACAGCGCCGCAGCGCGAAAATGACGCTGCTTCGTCTCCAGGTGGGGAATCCAAGACTTGAGACGGGATGAGAAGGAGCTGACTGGTAAGAAACGTGCCACGTTACGGATGGAAGGGTGTCGCGGACCGGTGGCGAAGCGGATCGCAGGGCATCCAACGAACCGGCGTAAAGCGATGCGACGCCAGCGGCCAGCTTTGCGATGAGGCTATTCTTGTAGTGATCTGTGGCGGGACAGATCGGACTGGGCGTGTCGGGGTGAAACGCGTCGCGCACCTGCGACCGCACGTTGCCAGGCACATTCCTGGGCCTGAGCGAGCATGAGGAATTCCAAGCTGTGGACGAAAGACGGGGTCAGATCGAGGGGGGGTTCCTCGGCGTCTGGCGGGATGGCGAGCTTGGGCAGTGCGGAGGTGCGGAGGAAGGCGAACGTCCCGGCCGCGTTCTATCGTCGAGATGAGACGAGGACGACGTCGGGATTCGGGACGGACCTGATACTGAGAGGTGGCCCGTTTGAGACCGTCCGGACTGGAGCGGTCCTCGGCGGCGGCGAGCTGACAGTGGAGCGCAGCGAGGTTGAAGAGGATCGCGGCCCGCTCAAAGGTCAGACTGGAGAGCGTGACGGGGACGGACGCGGGCGGGGCGAAGACGTGTGCATAGGAGACGTCGAGGCCGATCTGGAGGGAGGGTGAGCGTGGGTCGACCGGGAGGGGGACACGGACGTCGGAGGGGAGCTTCGCGAGGACGAAGACGAGCTGGGCGTGGTAGCTGGACGGGGTGAGCGGGGCAGCGTCGGGCGGCGTGGTCGCACCTGAGCAAGGCGTCGGGGGTGGCGGACTGGGATCGGAGAGCGCCCCAGAGGGCTATGTCGTTCTTGTAGGCGTCCGGGTGGTCGTGGGCGGCGCGGAGGAGGTAGTCGCGTACGGGGGAGGCGATGTGGACCGGGTACGATTTTTTGAGCGGGACGGTGAGATGGTTTGGCATCTTGGGACGCGGCGCCACCGAGGCTCAGCCACCGGTTGTTGTCCTCCCCCTCCATGTCCTACGTCGACCAGTCCCCCGTCTCCGCCATGGGCAGGCGACTCACAAACAGAAATAACAACCGCTACTCCGTCACCGCCCTCTTCAGCATGGCCGCCGAACAGGACGTCGAGGTCGAGGACGATCTCGCCAGAGGTGTGCACAACCCCACATCCATCCTCACCCGTTCACCCTCCCGAAGCCCAGAAACGCCTCCGCGACCTCAAGGGTAAGATATCCGTGCAGTCAAAGAAAAACTTCGTCCTCGAGCGCGACGTCCGCTATCTCGACTCCCGGATAGCCCTCCTCATCCAGAACCGCATGGCCGCTGACGAAGTCCGTCCCCCTCTCTCCCGCCCGCCCGTCCTCACACTTCCTCTAGCAACGCGAGGTGGAACGCACCCTCGAAGACGTCGATCCCACAGAGGGCCACTACCCCGACGATCGCAAACTCCAGCAGTATTCCAATCTCTTCTTCCTCCTCCAATCAGAGCCCCGCCATATCGCAAACCTCTGTCGTCTCGTCAGCCTCTCCGAGATCGATACCCTGCTCCAGACCGTCATGTTCACCCTCTACGGAAACCAGTACGAGAGTCGCGAGGAGCACCTCCTCCTCACCATGTTCCAGTCCGTTCTCTCCGCCCAGTTCGAGACTGCCACCGAGTTCGGCTCCCTACTCCGAGCCAACACCCCCGTGTCCCGCATGATGACCACCTATACCCGTCGAGGTCCCGGTCAAAGCTACCTCAAGGGCGTCCTCGCCGAACGCATCAACAGCCTCATAGAACACAAGGATCTCAATCTCGAGATAAACCCCGTCAAGGTGATTCCTTTCTCCCTCTCCACCCTCGCCATCCCGATCCGACGCCCTGCCCAGGTCTATGAGCAAATGATCAATCAAATAGAGGAAGAGACCGGCACCCTCCCCCCAAATCTTCCTCGTGGCGTCCCTCCGGAGGTGGCGGCAGAGAACGCCGACGTCCAAGCGATCATCGCCCCTCGACTGACCATGCTCATGGAGATTGCCAACAGTTTCCTCGTAACCATCATCGAGAGCATGGAAAGCGTTCCCTACGGCATCCGGTGGATTTGCAAGCAAATCAGGAGTCTCACCCGCGTATGAAAATCTCCACCTCATGGTCGTTCCCACTATCTGACGGACCCTGACAGCGCAAGTACCCAGAAGCTACTGATTACGCCATTTGCTCCCTCATAGGTGGCTTCTTTTTCCTGCGTTTCATCAACCCTGCCATCGTCACGCCCCAAGCTTACATGTTGGTCGATGGCGTACCCGCAAAGCATCCCCGGCGGACGCTGACGCTAGTGAGCCTTAGTTTTCGGATATGTGAACCGCGCGTGATATCAATGACGCGTTCTATAGATAGCAAAGATGCTTCAGAACCTCGCGAATAAGCCGTCTTATGCGAAGGAAGCGTACATGATTACGCTAAACCCATTCGTCGAGAATAACAAGGCACGGATCAACCAGTTCCTTAATAGTCTCTGCGAGGTTGGCGACTTCTATGACACCTTGGAGGTGCGTGATCATTCAATTCGAAATCGGATTTTCTGACACGTTCGCACGTAGATGGATCAATACATGGCACTCTCTAAGAAGGATCTCATGATTCACATCACTATGAACGAACTGTACAACACCCATGCGTTGATCCTGCAGCATATCGAAACACTCGTAAGCAAGTCACCCGTTGATTGGAATCCGCTGACTCAGCGTCGCACAGTCACCGAATGACAAGCAACACCTGCGGATTCTTACCGACGAACTCGGCCCTGCTCCGCCTCAGGTCCCTCGTAAGGAGAACCGTACTCTCGAACTGAACTTGTATAGTCGTTGGGAGACGCCTGTCCAGGATCTCCACACCGCGCTCATGGACTCGATCTCTCAGAGCGACATGCTATACATGGAGACAAAGTCCATTCTCGTCCAACTCATCCGTTCGCTTCCCCATGCTACCGAAAAGCGGCCTTATAACCTCGCAGCGTTGGCGGAACGCGCGGCGACGACCAAGGATGCTACCCTCGTGCGCAAAGGTATCAAAGTCAAGGAGATGCTGCGCGAGCTCGAGGAAGCAAAGGTCATCGACCCGGTAGACGGTTACAAGCTCATGCAGGACGAGGTGGGCGCAGAGCTCGTCCATTTAGGCAATCTCCGGGACAAGGTGTTGCTAGAGACCAAGTCCCTGGAGGCCGTGTACAAGACGATTTGTGATCACAACAGCTACCTGCGGTCGCAGCTCGAGCAGTACAAGGCATACCTGCAAAACGTTCGCTTGACTGCATCCAAGGACAAGGGGAGCACGACCGCTGTTGGCGTCGTCACTGTCGGTGGGAGAGAGAGGAAACCTTCGAGGAGTGCTGTGCTCGGTCCCTACCGGTTTACTCACGCCCAGCTAGAGAAGGAGGGGATTATCGTTGAGAGCAATGTTCCAGACAATCGGTGAGTTTCTTCTGGCTCAGGAGTGCTATCTGACCTCTTCTATAGCCGCCCGAATATCTACTTTAATATTACATCACCAAGTCCAGGAACCTTTATCATATCACTACATTACAAGGGACGGGAGAAAGCAATTCTTGAGATGGATCTGAAGATTGATGATTTATTGGAGAAGGTGCTCTGCTTCATTTTTTTGTTTCACGCGGTACTCAATCGCGACAACAGCAAAAAGATAACAAACACTTACTAGACTTGGAGTATGTCCAGCTCAACGTGCCGAAGGTCCTGGCTCTCCTGAAAAAGGTCTTCGCCAAGCGGTGAATGGACACTGGACCCATGTTTGAGAAGTTATCCCTTACTTATGCCATATTCATTCGTCATACCCGTCGCTCCTTTCCCGTTCCTCTTTGTGTTTCCACCTCGTCTTATTACAGTACGCTCTTTCCCTGTGACTGTCCAAACTGGAATTTTTGGATGTATTACATGTGTAGTTATGTATGTTTCTGGATACCTGTCTTCCTACACTCTGACTTCTCTGGTGCTCTGCGACATTAGACATTCCTCGACCACCTCGTGTGATTGGACATTATGACATTGATTATGACACATTCACTACCGACGTACCACACTGCCAGGGCTATGTATAGCCTGAGAACAACGGTCTCGCCGCAGTCTCACAATTGATCAAGGAGCGGGTTCTTTTTACCGCTGACTACCTTTGCACAGATCGGATGCTCGGGTCTCAGTGAAACAGAAGGAGCTGAGATGTCACGCTCGTTCTCATCATCATTTTCTTTCCTTCTTGGCTGCCTGGGAGCAGCCATAGCGACATCCCTACCAGGCTTGCGGCCAGGACAACTGGCGTCGGACATAAACGGCGTCTCCTCTAACAATGGAATATCCCCAGTCTCAATGGCTGACGACGGGTGAGCAGTCGTTCACGACGTGTAGAAGGAGTCAAAGTTCACCCCTCGAAAGCACATATTACACCATCATTCAAGCAGGCGAGATCAGCTTTCGCGCCGCGATAGACACGGGGTCTTCTGATTGTACGTCGAGATTCTATACACTCCGCGTCTGCCGACCACGGTGCCGTTTTCTAGTCTGGTTGGTCTCCACGGCCTGCACCACCCCGACGTGCTCTGCGGTTCCAAAATACCCATTGTCATACGCGTCGCCGACGTTCGTTCCAGTCAACAACAACGCTACTGCGTTCAACGTCAGTTATGCAGATGGGAGCCGTGCGTATAGGCGTTCCTTCCAATGAGGCTTCTACTGCCAGGCCGTCGTGCTGCTGACTGACTCGTGCACCCCTCAAGGCGCGTCAGGATTCGTCGCTAAAGAGTCCATCGAGGTCTCGAATGTCACGGCATCCAATCAAGCGTTCGGTGAGCACGCCCATTCATCGTGGCATTTCAATGACTGATCGCGTCCTCGCCGTATCCCGCAGGAGTGGTGACCAATTCGAACGTCACGCTCATCGACGAGGTCAGTGGCATCCTCGGGCTAGGATTCTCCCGACTGTCGGAAATCTATGCCACGACGCCCAACGGTGCGTTGCGTCCGCTCGCGACTCCACCCCGTTTTCTCATTGTTTGGCGCGGTTTGCAGCACCGCCGTTCCTCGCGACCTTGTCTCAGCAGGGGATACTGGACTATCCCATTTTTGGGCTCAGCTTGACGCGCAACTCGACTGGGACGCTCGCATTGGGTGAGAACGGTTTTCGCGCTGACCCGGCTGTTTCGCGGCTGACGAACTTGCAGGTGCCATCGACGCTTCGCTCGTGCAGAACACAAGCGATATCGTGTGGAACGAGGTGGTTCCGTTTTCTCCGCTAGGGACGCAGACGAACACCTCGGGGTACATGTACTGGGCCATTTATATGACGGGATTCGCGGTATGTGGCGCGTGAGAGGGTCCCGACCCCTGCTCACCCTCTGGTAGGTCAATGGGAGTACACTCGCCCCGATACCCACGTATCCGGGCCCGGCCGGCAATTCTTCGATTGCGCTTCTGGACGTGTAAGCGTTATTGGACGGATCCCTGTGTACGGCATGCTAATGGCGAAATCTCGTAGGGGGACCCCCGGATTGTATGGACCCTACCAAGACGTGAGTATTAGAGACTCAATGCGTACATACCACCGATCCGAGCTACTTTATAGGTGAAACGACTATACGCACTCTTCCCGGACAGTCGACTCGTGGATGAGAGTGGGTGCCGCTCGCCAGACGAGTTTAAATGGTAACTGACGAACCGCAGGTGGACAGTGGGCGATCCCCTGCACCTCGTCCGCAACCCTGACATTTAATTTTGGGTATGTGGCGGTCGCTTTTCGTCGATTTCTTGCTAATGGATGCCACAGGGATGGGACTGCGTTTGTCCTTCAACCGACCGACTATATCATCGGTCCGACGGCAGGCAATCCAAGTATGTGTTTGTCTTGGCCAAAAGCCTTGCCGCCCAGCGCAAATGGTATCGACTGGCAGCTCGGTAAGACCGACCACTACTTCTCCTGAACCGTTCTCAACAAGCTCCAAAGGAACGCCGTTTTTACGCACCGTATATTCTGTCTGGAGGTGAGCACGCACCTTGTTCCTATCGTTCACACCCTCATCTACGTAGCTTCGGCATCGATTATGTACAACCACCGATGATTGGCCTGTACGCTCTCACAAACGCTTCGACGCCTGTCGAGTCTCCTGCTGCGGTCTTGTCGTTTTTCTCGTCGGTGTCCGCCACACTGGCGACTACGCTTCCCAATTACCCCTTGGCGACTCCGACGTACACGACGCCGCCCTACACCTTCAATACTTCCGTCACCGCGACACTGGGCGAAATCGTCGACTCGGAACTGGCGACCAGCACATACCCACCGATGGTCGTTTCGCCAGCGGTAGATCCGACCGTGCTTCCGGTGGTCTCCGATCGATATACCCTCATAGAGACCAACGCGCAGGGACAGCCCTTCACGTCCACGTACCACCTCACGCAACCCTCTGTCGTTCTGGGGAGGCCTCCAGGGTTCAGCGGTGCTCAAACGCAACGAGCGCCGGTCGCTGCGCTCGGCGTCTCGTTCCTCGCGGCCGCATGGACAAGTATATGGATATTTTAGGGGACTTTTTGCCTGTGATATACTAATTTATGAAGACGATTGGACTTGTCGCGCTCTTGTCCGGATGGCCGTTACTTTACTCCGTATTAACCCTCTGCGTTTTCGCATAGGTCCAGGATGTTGGTTGTATTATTCGGACGGTTTCTTGGAGCTCACACGTGTTAGGTGTCGCATTCTAATACCTCATAAGCCTCTGCTGCACGTTCTGGACGTCTGAAAGACTGGTACTTTGTGTTTCTTCAATCATAGGCTGTCACAGCCGTTCCGAATGTTCTATGCGGGACCTCAAGATAGTCCGGGTCAGCGAAGCCAACGTCACACGTCGTTTTCGTCCACCAAGCTAACGAATTCATTGTGTTTATTTATATAATCGTATGGGTCAGCGTCAACCTACGTGACATCGACGAAAGTGTCCAATAGATAAAGTACGTGTACTGAAAAACATCACGAACACGTCAGAACGCCGAGAAAAAAAGGCTAGCGCCGAGTCCTCTCGCAACGTCTATCTCGCACCTAGCCATGCCATGGCGGCTCTCCACACGACGAACGGTATAGGCAGCACGAAACCACTGGCTTGCGACGGTGGATCCTTCTTCAGTGACCGTTCTTGGACCGCGGTTCTTGCGGCCTCCGCCTCGCGTCGAGCCCTCGCGAGCTCTTCTTGCAGTTGCGCAGTCTTCTGGCGTTCCACAAGCTCTCGCTCCGCTGCCTCCGCCTGCATCCGTCTGCGATAATCTTCAGCCTCCGCGATTCGTCGGTGGAGCTCTGCTAGCTCGCCCTCCATCTTCTTTTTACGCTCGTGTTCTTCTGCAAGCCTGGCCTTCTCTTGCGCCTCGGACGCCAACGCTCGGGAGAGTTCTGCGGCACGTTTCGCCTCCGCAGCTCGACGCTCCTTTTCGGCTAGCTCGGCCTCCATCGCCTTGCGAACTCTGGTGACCTCTTCCTCGAGCTCTTTTTTGAAGGCGTCCCCCCGCAGCTGAGCTTGTTGGCGTTCTTCTTCGAGTCTTGCCAGAGTCGCCTCTTGACTCCCTCTCGCCGCCTCCGTCTCGTCTCTGCGCAGCTGATCTTCTTGTGCAGTGGTGTTCTTTGCCTTGCGATGGCGAGCGAGTTCCTGCTGCAGGCTTAACCGGCGCTGTTCCTCCTCCCGTAGCTTGAGGCGCTGCTCTTCCCGGATCCGAGCCTCTTCCGCCCTCCGAGCTTCCGCCTCCTGCTCTTTCTTGGCATGAGCTTCTTCCAAGGACCGACGCACGCGCTCCGTTTCTTCTTGGATCTGTCTCTGATACCTCTCCATCTCGCGCTGCAGAGCTTCGTTCTGTTGTTCGAGAAGACGGGCATGAGCTTCGGCTTGGGCTTGACTGGCTGCGGCGGCCTCACGTTCGCTGCGTTCTTGCTCGGCGACAGCCCTCTCCATCTCCTGTCGAGATTTTTCGATCTCGTTCTGCAAGCGCGCCTTTTCACGTTCCTCCGCCAGTCGTCTGGCTTTCTCTTCTTCCTCCTTGGCCTTCGCCTGACGGTTGAGTTCTGCTTCGAGCGCAAGAGCCCGCTCGCGCTCCAACTTGACTTTCTCCGCCTGCTCCGCTTCAAGCCGCTTCTGCTCAGCCTCTGCTCGCTGCATCTCTAGTTGCAGGGTGCGCAAATGCTCCTGGTGCCGCGCCTCGGCGAGCTGTCGGGCCTTGCGCTCCTCCTCCAGCAAACGAGCCTTTCGCTCCTCAGCTTCCTTCTTCTCTCTCAGAAGCTCGGCTTCGCGTCGAGCGCGTTCGATCTGCGACGTCTCGACTTCCTGGCGAGCCTGGAGGACCTCTTCCTGGAGTCCCTGGATCTCGTGCACGTGCCGACGACCCTCGGCCTCCATTTGCGCGATCCTGGATTCCAGTCGCGCCTTCTCGGCGACAAAGTCTGCCGCCATGTGCTCCGCGTCGCGTTGTATGCGGTCGATCTCCGCCCGCTTCTTGTCGACTTCGTCCTGGAGCTCCGACCGGGTCTCTTCGTCCTTGGCGCGCATCGCGGCCTCCATCTCCTTGCGGAGCCTTTTCAGCTCCTCGTCGTGGCGTTCGGCCTGCTCCTTCAAGGCGCGGCCGAGCTCGGCTCCGGCGGCGGTGTGCGCCAGGTCCTTGTGCTCGTTGACGAGCTCGTGCTGGATGAGCAGCGTGGCCGCCTGATTGTTGATCAAGTGACGCAAGACGGCGAGCGCGGACGCCTGCGTGCCGCCGTGCCGAAGCAGCCGCGCGCCCTTCTCGAGCACGGGCTTGAAGAACTTGTCGTTGTCGGCGAGCTCGCGCTCGCGCGCCTCGCCGACCTTGGGGTCCACGTTGGACCACATGTTGGTGACGATGAGCACGTTGCGGAGCGTGCTGTCCCCGCAGAGCTCGCGGAAGATGCGAAAGTTGCGCTTGGAGGTGCCGCCCACGCGGACGTCGGAGATGCGGTGCATGTAGATGATGCCGGCGAGCTTGGCGCCTTGCTCGTACCTGCGTCCCCCTCCCGCGTGAGGTGCGGTTCAGCGCGACGGGGGAGACCACTCACGTGTTGGAGAGGTACGCGGCGATGGACGAGAGGATGTCCGTGTCGCTGCGCGTCGTGTCGTCGAATCCGGGCGTGTCGATGAGCGTGACGATGCGCCCGTTGAGGAGGAAGGGTCTGGACGTCCGTACTTCGGACGTGCAGCTTTCCAGGCCGCGACCGACGGGCAAGTTGGACCCGCTGGCAAGGTTGATGAACTGCGGGACGCGAACGGTCAGCACATGCGATGCGTACGCCAGAGGGGCGACCTACGGTCGATTTGCCACTCCCGGTGGCTCCCATGACGCTGTAATTACCGTTTCAGAGAAGGAACGAGAGGGCGGTGAACGAGATCGTACGCAATTCGGATTTCTTTTCCACGAGACGCCATGGCGATTCTGGTTGGTCAACG
>JBBPSZ010000393.1:0-11915 GCA_038093835.1 Strobilomyces confusus
CGTCGCCGGAGATGCCCGACGTGGAGGAGTGCACAGCCACCGCGGAATTGGCAGACGCATGGACGCAGGAAGCGGCACCCAAGGACTCAAGGTCGGTGCGCCGAACCTTGAACGCTTAGGAAACCACTTTCGTCGGTACTGCCCCTCAACTTGCCACGGAATATCCACAAGAAAATGACGTCCCATCGTTCTATTTGAAATGGGATCGCCCCGAAGGTACCTGCACCTGGATACAGCATGGCAGACAAAACGTGTTCAGCAACAACCATTTAACATTGTGACGAGGCCAAGCGCATTGCAACCGGCTTACCATAATAAGGGCCTGACATCACATGTGCGCAAATCAAGGTCTTAACATAGCACTTCCACGGAGAACATTAAACCACAAGTTTATGCCTGTCATGTTATGAACCAAGGATCAGCACACCTCCGCGAAGCAGAAATGATCTGGGTGGCAAACCATTATGATACAATGCAGTGTCAAGGTGGAAAGGGACATGCGAATATCTGAGCAAATATTGCATTACTCAAAGTAAGTAACCAAAAGAGAGCTCATGCTTTATGGATAACACGTATGTTTTGTTCTCGCTTGAAAGTCTCAAACTCTTGCTCTTTCGACTTGATCTGCTCTGTAAGGGTGGCGATCACTTTCTTTATCTGAGCAGCGCGTTGTTAGATGGAGTCAAACGAGCACGAAAGCAGCGGCTCACTCCTTCGCGGTTCGTTTGCAATGCTGGAACGACATCCTTGACGGTGCGTTCAACAAGCACACCACCGATCAAACGAAAGCATTTGCGATCTGGCTCTTCCTCCAGAGCCTCATCTAATGTCGAAAGGACCAGTCTGACTCCGAATTCGATCATAGCTGTGACACAGTAACCAAGTAACCTACGCATGCTCTTCGGCCTCTTGCTCAAGTTCACCAATCTTGCTGGCTAGAGTTTGTAAGTCATTTTGGAAACGAGAATACGTCTGCTGTATCTCTGTCTAGTCTGTCATAATGAGGCAATGAAAACAAGATACAAGATTTGTCGTACCTTGGTCCGAAAGTGGTTGCGCCTTCGCTTTTGCCTTTGGGGTGGACATGATGATGAGCGAGATGCGCGTCACTGAAGTGTGACATCTCGTCACATCCAACTGTTGCTTTGGTCCATCGTCCTCGACAATGTCCCTTGCCCGACCCCGTCTTGGTGTTGGGCTTTCGCACCGTTTGTTGGCCCAGCGGCGCTCTACCGCGCTCGGTTCTGCACTAGTTGCTCACCGGGGCGTTTCTTCATCCCAGTGCTCTCATTCCCAGCCTCTTGGTGGGCTTGGTAGCTTGGAGGATCCGGTCAAAATCAGGTCACCTACTGATACGGGCACATTAACTGCTCAAGATGAGCCAGACAAGCACGCAGACTCATATAAGGGCGGCCCAAGTGCTATCGACAAGGCAGTTCACCTCTTCTTCTTCACCGAAATCCTCCGAGGTAGGTCACTGCAGTGGAAGCGCAAGTACACGTCACCGACGTTTCGCAGGAATGTGGATTGTCATGGAGAACTTCTTTAGGCCTCCTTATACCATCATGTACCCGTACGAGAAGGGTCCGTTGTCCCCCCGTTTCCGTGGTGAACATGCTTTGCGGAGATACCCAAGCGGCGAGGAGCGCTGCATCGGTATGTTCCCCCCGATGCCCAGTTTAGTCGCCTCATGTTCCATTCAGCTTGTAAGCTGTGTGAAGCGATATGTCCTGCTCAAGCTATCACTATTGAAAGCGAGGCGCGTCAAGATGGGTCGCGACGCACAACTAAATACGGTAAGATCGGTCGAGATTCACACAAATCATCGTCTCATCTATTACAATTAGACATTGATATGACCAAGTGCATTTACTGTGGTTTCTGCCAGGAGGCTTGTCCTGTTGATGCCATTGTCGAAAGTAGGTTGTAGTGTTCAGTGATGTCCGCCTAACTCAGCTTTCTCCAGCGCAAAATCAGGAGTTTTCGACGGAAACACGCGAAGAGCTTCTATACAACAAAGAAAAACTGCTAGCAAACGGTGACAGGGCTGAAGTGGAAATTGCAGCCAATATTCATTGTGAGTCCTTCGTCTGACTCCGTGGATGCAATCCGTTGATTCGTTTGTAGCGGACCATGTGTACCGGTGAGGGGGAAGGAGATGACTGACGCGGACAACCTATTCCTCCACGTCATGTAATTATCATTCCCTCAATATCACAATCCTACTTGACATTGACCGCGACTTCCTCTCGAGTTCATTCGTGTGGAACAATATTATTCAGCGTTTCGGATGCTGACCGTAGTTCCTTGTTGAATCCTTTCGGAAGGATCTGTGAGCACTTGGCAATCATCACCCGCACGTAGAGCTCGAAGTTGACCGAACGTGATCAAACATGAAGTCTCATAGTCAGCAGACTCGGATCCGGAGATGCCTCAGTGGCATAGCTAGAATCCTGACGAGTGACAATGGCTTAGTGAGGTGCATCACACGATGTCGATTCACCACACCTGGTCTTGTGCGCCCGCAACTCGGGATGGCAACTACGATCAGGCCATCTGTCAGCCAAGGTGGGCCATCGCTATTGTCATTGATCCCCACTCATCGGAGTTATGTATAATGCGCCCTGGTCTAATTGCGACTCGTCTGTGTTGAGCGCCGAGCGTGCCACTAAGATTTTACTCAGCATGCCGAGGCTACAGGTTTTGGCAGCTCACAGGTTTACGCTACGGACCCGCGGTTCGAGCGAACGCGTCGTACGGTGTGCTCGCGGCACGGCGGCTTCTCACGAAGGCGCATCAGAGGTCCCCCGAGTCGAGGCAGGACGGCTGCAATGCCACCGTCATGGACACGAACTTAGATCACCGCCCTCTAATGAGAGTGGGAACTCGGCCTGCGGATAGACGCCGCATCGGCCTCCTGCGCAGCGGGACTGCATTCGGATGTCACGGAGACGTTGACGCGTATTGGGCGCGACAGAAAGAGAGGGAGGCAGTTTGCATGCGCGACGATGGGCAAGAATATCGAACCACCAGTATCGACGGAGCGTTCCACAAAGACATGGTCGCCGAACTTCGACGGGGATGACGTGTGGGATCGTGCGTCATGACTCTTTCTTCGGAGACAAGAGCACCCGGTCCATCGAACCCTTTCAGATTACTTGGTTTGTAGATCATCCCTGTCATGCTTCCCGAGTCCACCTTAACTGTATGGCATGAGTTGCAGAAGGGACTAATTTTAGAGATTTACGTGTTATAACAAGTGCACGCAGTGAGATCTACACTTTTATGCTGATCCGTTGAATATGGACGAGGCCACTCGCGAATCCAGAGACAACCATAACATACTTAGGATATTGCCCGAAACGACGACCGACATAAAATAGACCAGTATTTCAGAACGGAATGATGACTAGAAGCACTTGAGCACAAGAAATTCTATATGGGAATGTGCGCGGTATATTCACCGAACCCCTAATCGTCGGAGTGTCCTTCCTCTGGTTCGTCGTGTCCGCCATAGCTTTGGGTGGCTGACGGTACGCTTTCCTGATGCAGTCTCTTCGAGCCTCTGTCATCCGTCCGGTGGCTGCCTCCATACTTCAAGGAGCTATCTCCCCCGCCTCCTGAGCTGTCCCCCGGGGGAGAAACGACGTCATCCTCCCCGTCTATATCCATATCGTTACGAGAGCGCTTTCTCGACGGTTCCAAAGGAGGGCGGTGCTGTTCAGGTGGTATGTATGATCCACCACGGTCGCGATCACGGTTGTGTGAACGGCCATCTTCGGGACCAAAGTCGGTGTCCTCGTTCGGGAATTGGGATTGATTTATTCCCCGCGGTGCATAGGGTCTCTGACGTTCCCGATCATAGTACTGCGAATGTCCGTCGGATCGTGTCTGCGCCTCAGCTGAGCCAGAAACGGACCCGGGCGTATCAGACCGAGACGATCGACCATACACGCCCGGGCCAATGGGCTCCCGAAGATACAATTGCTCTTCCCGAAGTCGATAGGGCTGATCCTGGTATTCCCTTGACCTGAGATGTGGAGGAGGAGAGCTGCGAACAGAATTTGTGTAGTCACGTGGAGTTTCGCGATCATAATCATGTTGACGCGACCAGTTACGCTCCCTCTCGAGGTCACGCTCATGTTCGTAATCTGGGTTATTAATGCTCGTGCCAGGTCCGACACGTTGGTGATTATGAACACGTGTGGCTGATCCGCGAGCACTGGTGGGTGACATGATGGCAGAATGGGGTGACGCATGTGCCATCTGGTGTCGTCCGTGCGGATAAGGATCGCCGCTATGACTGCTCCGTTCGTGAGTATCGTACCTTCTGGACCGTTCTCTCTCATGACCGAGAGGAGGACTTTGCATCCCCTGTCCAGGAGGCATGGATTCGGGAGGATACTGTTGGGGGCGAGGGAGGTACCCCGGAGGTGGACCCTGTCCCCGGGAATGCGACGAGGAGTGGGGACGTGAGCGAGAATCGGATCCATTGCTGTGCGAGTGAAGATGGGACGTATGAGGCTGGGACTGCGCATGGCTCCGCGGATGCTCAAAGTGCTGCACAGGAGTCAACTGCGAAAGGGGTGGAAGTTGGCGGGAGTCATGGCCCGAAGCAGAACCGCGCCGTGACATATGTGCGGCAGACACTGCATGAGAGGGTGCCACCCCTGGTCCAATGGGACTATCGGAGACTTGAACCGGGCGCCCGTCGGGCCCAGAAATCACGCGAATATTGCCAGATGGGTAGACATAGTCTGGGGTATTAGGGTCGGTGATGTCCATGTTTCGGGTGTCGCGATGTTGGCCCGAACTTGTTTTTTGCTGGGCATGTTGAAATGGTAGCCCAGGAGCAGGGTGCATAGGAGGAAGGGAAGCATGCCCGTGAATGTCTGGCGAAGGGGGTACGGTGGAGAGCCGTTCATACAGGACGCTAATATGACATGAGATGACGAGCGGAAGAGAGTCAGATATGGCTCACGCTCTTTCCAGTTTCATTCGTTGGATGGATTTTTTAGCCATCAACACCTTGAACTGGAGTTTGTCGTTGTCCTGCGAAAGGAGATAATTGAGAAAGAGCGGACACGGAGAGGAATATAACACACCATCTCGATTTCCTTGACTTTTCGTTTCAGCTCCTTGTATTTTGCTTGGTACTTTTCATCTTCGACGCTGGCGGCGATACCTGTAGTGTATGCCTTGCTTTTCTGCCTCGCGGCAGGGGCGACTGAGGGAGGCTGAACGAACATCTGGGAGCTGGGGAGAGTGGAAGGACCTGGGGATTGGTTGTGGGACATGATGGCGGTGCTTTTGGGGGCGTCAAAGGATGATGAGACGCTGAGTTGGCATTTGGCTATTTATTACTCAAAGTCGCAATCTGCTGGCGTTGAGTCCCGAATCAGAGCAGCCGCTGATTTCTGACCACGTATCCCGCCGCTCGCTGCCCGTGGTAATGGGCGGCGAGGCGAAGTGGCTCGTAGTATGCGAAAAAAGAGACGGTGGTGTGTTTACAGTATAGCCTCTGTTCGCTTCGTCATCAAGCTCAAACGACGTCGGACAAGGTTCGGACCAGTTTGCATTCTGGAGTGCAAGGCCATCCGGGTGCAACGTACGGCATTCAAGGGTGGCATTTGTAAGAATAATGCCCACAGGAACTGTCCAGGACATTGTCAATTCAATTTGTTCCAGACGCGGTGGTCGGTGGAGTCGTGTGGGCACACGTGGCTTTAGGGCTGGTCTGGAATCGGTCTTAGCGTGCGTCCGCCAACGTTACCCGTCGACATCCACCACCCGTTCGACTTTCTCGCCATAACGAGTGCGTGTGCTTTTTTTTTCACAGAATTGGAATGCTGACTCGTGACCCAGTGTCGATAGAATACCGACAGTACGTCGGGCGTCCGCATGCATCACGCCATGCTGACCACTGCGCCGCCTCCACAGGGATATGCCCCCGCCTGGGGGTTTTGAGGCCGTAAGGTACAAACGCAACCTTCCTTTTCGTGGACCCAGCGGTCTAGCCATCCTGGGTGCCGTGACGGCCGTGTGTGCGTACGGATTCTATCGCGTTGGAAAGGGGAATTTAGAAAGAAGGTGAGTTTATTTTCGCAAACGGCGCCTCATGGAGTCCGCACGCAGTAAAACGTGGTGGTGCGCTCATCGTGAAACGTGTCTCCTTCGGCGGCGGAGGATCCGGCCGGCCTCTTATCAGCGAGGCTGGCCAGATTCGGACCGTGCCAGGAAAAGCGACTCGGACCCTGACGCGATTTGCCCCGCTAGGGAATTGCAGAGGGAGAAGGTTTGGTCACGCATCCATCTCGTCCCGCTGCTTCTTGCCGAGGGAGACCGGGACGCGCATCGCAGAGAGGAGGCGATGCTGGCGCGTGAAAGGGTGATCATGAAGGACGTGAAGGACTGGGAGGTGGGTGGTTTCGAACGCGCATCGAACAGAGAAACTGATGTGGGTTAGACGGGGAAGAGCGTGTACCACGGGCCGCGATATCGGTCTGTGGAATCCATCGTGATTCTGTGATTTTGGGTAGACGTATGGTACAAAGAGGACACAGCCCCCGTGTTGGCCCAAGACGGATTAATTGAGCCGGTGGCGGGTGGCGATGTACAATAAGGGACCGTCGCGTCGGGCCAGAGCTGCTCGTTACGGTCGACGTTTAGGGCCGGCCGCGCATCACCGACAGCGACGACGACGACAGGTACCAACTGGGCCGGTTCGCTCACGGACCTGACGCGCGCGTCCCAGAACCAAACTTCTGGATCGAGACGAGTCAGGCTGGCACATGATGACCGCTTTGGCAGCCGCGTACAGGATATCCAGCCGAGCCCCTCTCGTCCTCGCCCGATTTCACGCCTTTAAAGCCAATCCCCCGCCCACCCATCCCCCGCCCACCATGCCTCTCCCATACCCTCGCCGCACGCTCCGTCCGACCCCCGTCCCCGACGCCCCCATCAAGGACTTCCTCGACCCCCCCTACGATCTCGTCTCTCCCGCCGACCCCGACCAGATGATCTTCGGCCCCCTCGAGCTCGACGATCACTCTCTCCTCTCCCCCTCCTGGGCCCCCGCCTACAACCAGCCCATTTCCCCCATCCTCTCAGACAATCCCGCCTCCCCACGTCGCGCCTCCGACTTCGATGTCCCCGACGCGTCTCCGAGCAGCACCTTCTACGACTCCCAATCCTTTGGCGGCTTCGACGACCCGCAGCCCATCTTCGATCTCGATGACTCCCATCTCTCTCAGTGGCTGAACGACGCGCACGTCTCTCCCCTCGATCCCTCCTCTTCCTCCCCCATCCCCATACGCGGCACACAATCAGACCCCCAATCGCCCCCCGCCTTCATCCCGTATGCCAACACTCCCTTCCCTCAGAACGCTTCCTTCTCGCCATCTGATTTCGCCGCCCTGCATCCTCTCCCCCGATCACTATCGCCTGCGGAGATTTCTGACGGTTACCTCAGCTCTCCCGGTCTCGGTGTGACTTCGATCTCTCCCGCAGAGACTTCGCTGAGGACACCCGCCTGGGCGTCGCAGCTGTGGGATTCATCTCATTACGCACCCTCCTCGCCCCTATCCGAGAACCCTTACGCAGCCAAGGGCCAACGGTTTCAGCCGAGAAGGGATGCCAATCCTCTCGGCCTGATGTTCCAATCGTCCAGCGCCCCGTCCCCCAACGTCGCTACACTGACGCGGGCCTACGGCCGTCGCGCAGAATCGGTTTCCGTCAGTGATGATCGTGACGCCACTGTGCGACGGAGAAAGAAGTCGCCACCAGATGAACCCCCCAGGGAGTTCAAGTCGTCTGAATCCTGTACGTGTATATCTCATCATATCCGTCCCTTCTGTGACTGTCGTCATGTTGATTCATTATCTCCGATGTAGCTCCTCTCAAATCTGTATTGAAGCCGCCCAAACTAGCCCCATCCGCTTGGCAGCTTTACTTCACGGATTGGATCCAGCGCCACCAGGCAACAAGTGCGAGAAAACTCAACGTCGCACAGGCCGCTAAGGAAGCCGGACAAGAGTACGCGAACCTGACCGCGGAAGAAAAGGAGGCATGTGCTTGCGCCGGTGCTTCCTGGGAAATTACGGCTGATCTGACCTTCCGTGATTAGCCATACAAGCAACGATCCCTTCTCCTCAAACAGGCGCGGGAGCGCGAGAACGCTGCCTACCTGCGGTCTTTGACGCCCGAGGATATCAAGCGAGAGAATGTCTTCCGGACCGCACAACGCAAGGCCGGTCGGTCTCGAAAGAGCAACCTCAAGGACCCCAATGCGCCCAAGAAGCCGCTGAGCGCATACTTCATGTTCTTGCAGCGCATTCGCTCGGACCCCTTGCTCGTAAATGATATCTTTGGCGACGAACAAGAGACCACTAAGCAGAGCGTCTTGGCTGCAGCAAAGTGGCGATCGATGACTGACGACGAGCGCAAGGTCTGTCGCTCGGTCTTATCATTGCAGCATCAGGAACTCATCCACCTTCTCCCCAGCCGTTCTTAGCTCAAGCAGAGCAGGAAAAGATCGAATACGAAGCGGCGCGAAGACTCTACGAGGAAGGGACGACCGGCCTTGGTAACGGGACTAGTATCAACTTCAGCATTCTTCCGGGATCCCCGTCTGAGAGCCCGTTCCACGCACTCCGCCCCATCAAATCTGAGTCGTTTAGCTCAGAAAGCGAAAGCGATGGGGTAGGGTACGATGACGGCACGAACAGACATGGCCAACTATGATTTCACTATCTCTCGTTTAGCGGAGAGCGTTGCGTTGCTAATTACCCCATGTTCATTCGTTCACGACACTGGACTTCATCACGACGGTTTCCCTCGGTTGTCACTGTATTGTTAGAACACCCCCTTAGTATACTTGTTCATATACCTCGTGACTCGTTCAGAAGGAACTTGTTTACATTAGTGTGCCGATATCGTTACAATGGCAGACATACAACCATTTTTTGATGAGGAGCGCCATCTTCATCAAATTCACCCCCCTATTCGTGGTAGAATGAGTGCATATCGAACACCAGGCAGTGATATCACCTCAGGTTGGTAACCATATCTGAAAGCAGCGACGTTTCGGCTGTGATCTGGGGATGGCATGGAGCAGACCTGACATACTTGGCGTAGAACCCTTTCACAGGCAATTGCGAATGACAGACGACTTGGGCAACTTGCAATCCATTCCGTACCACATCGTCTTTGACCCATTGATGTAACGCAAGCACGAGATCGCGCCCGAAACGAAATTTCCGATAGGGCTTGATAACAGCCAGACGGCTGAGCTTGTAATGATTTGTGGTCTCCTCCAGTCTATAGGCTCGGATTGTCCCAATCGGTGTCAAGGAAGGTATTCGCCGGAGCAACAAATGGGTTGCTGTCGGATCATGGCTGTTTTCGTTGATCATTGGAATGGATGACGAACAGACAAGAAAGTAGCGGATCGAAAGAAGCCGACGTACTCGTCGACCTCCACGTCAAGCGAAAATCCCTGCTCGTGCACGAAGACGTCGATCCTCACGTTGATGCATTGGCCAAGCAGTAGATCTCTGCCCTCGTGGCCCGGCGGGATGACGATGATTTCGTGAGGTGGCAGAGTTCCAGAGGACGTGTCAGGATCCGACATCTGGAGCCAAATGGAGGAGAGGGGACGAGGACCGGGAAGACGGGGCCGTACCCTCGAACAGGGCCGGGCCGAAAGCGAATGTAACGGTAGAAAGAAAGGAGAGCGGGGAGCCACAAGGAACCAGATCTGAAACTTGCCCCGACCCGGGATTCCGGCGAGCCAGCGAGCCAAAGGGCACGATCTAAATACGATGTCATTGGACGACGTCGCAATCATCGGCGTCAAGCTGGCACGCCGGAGATGACCTGTGCGGCGGGAATGGAAGAGGCGGACATGGCACGTTCGTCACCCATAACGGGTGGATTATTTATCAAAATAATTTGCGACATGATTACATAATTGTTACTAGCATCGGGGCTTCGCCCTAGCAAAATTACCCTCAACACGTTGGTGGTCCATCGCTAGGTAGGTTCGCCTTGCCGTCTCGTGAGAGCGTTTTAGAACTGGATGCCTGTACAGTCGCGGAGCGGTGTTCATGGTAGAGCCTTTGGCAGCCACCATAGCATCAGGACCACTCCTCAAGTTGGCTCTCGGCTCCATGGCACGGTCTGCAAGACGTCCATTTCTAACCGACTTCTTTTCTCCTCTGCCGCGACGATGGAAGGGAAAGGAAAAGGCCGTCGAGCCCCTCTCCATTGATTGCACTCAATGTTCATTTCCGCCCCCGGACCCAACGTCGCGTTCTTGCATCTCCCGGCATTCACCGTGGTGTCCAAGTACTCCGTTTACTTCATGCCATTTGGTCTCGAGACTGACGCTCTTGTTCACAGTTAGAAATCGGCTCTTCATGATGAACGAAGTCTTTCCGCGTCGGTCGCAGCCCCCCCAACGGTGTACGCGGCGCTATGCTTCATCTGCAGCATGTCCCCTCTCCTCTCAGCCTCGTATACTCGATTTGCCAAACATCGCCCGGCCCACGTACGAACCCAAAGACCCTGCTGACAAACTCCGTTCCCTTTTGGCTGCACGTACCCCGTTCGATCCCGAACACGCTTGGTGCCTATACACGGCAGCGGTCCGGCCAGATGCAAACAGCTCGGCGCTCATCCCAGCAGAGCAATTGCAGATCGTTCAGCGCCTTCTCGACGCTTTTGATCTTTATGGTGACACTCCACCAGACTTACAGTTGTTGCATACCTGGGGGACGCGTCTTGAACCTGTTTTACGGGATTTAAAGTCGCGGCTGGACCCCAGCGATTTCCCGGAGATCACACTCCGGTGTTTCGTCGCCCAGGTACATGCGTGGTTGGGAGATGTGGACCAAGCATTCCAGCTGGCTCACGAAATTCGAGAGACTCGGCTCGGCCACGCCGAGAGGCTCGCTCTCTTTCGTGTCTATCGAAATATCTTGGTCCTATCGTACCATCGACGTGGGGCTCCGTACGTGCTCGACCTGCTGATTCGAGAATGGAGGTGTCTGGGCACCTTGAGCCGTTCGCAAACCATCTCCTTCCCACAAGCCGCGTCATTCCGCCTGGCCGTCCACAACGTACTTGCAAACATCCCCGATGGAGCTAGCCTGTTGCTCTCGCGCTCACGGATGGCCCAGGACGATCGAGTCCGTATGGGCGAATTACTTCTGGAGGCGTACTGTGCCAGGAAATCGCTTCACCGAGCCCATGCACTCGCGCTTGAGATGCGCACCCAGCGGCTGCCCGTCAATTACCATCTCAAGGCCAGGTTAACTCGACTCCTCGCACAACATGACTTATTTGGTCTCGCGCACGAAATATTCACCTCCATGGAACCTTTGATCGAGCCCCCATTATATTATTCGACTGGGCTTCATCTGTATGCGCGGTGCGGCGACGTGGATCGTGCAGAGCACTTCTTCGACAAGCACAACGACAATAACTGGTTTTTACCGGCTGCACGGTGCATGTTGATGCATGCTTACGCAGTTGCGGGTAAAGTGGATACGGTGGTCGAACTCTTTCACAAATTCTTCCCGACGACTCCGGAGGGTGATTTTCTTGCTGAACGACCAGGGGTCGTACACTATACCACCGTCATTCTCGCCCACGCCGAGCGGACCGACTTTGATGGCGTCGACGTCTGGTTGGAGAGAATGCTGAAAGCTGGTTGTCGCCCGGATGGTTATGTCTATAGCATCATCCTTCAAAGCTTTGCGAAACATGGTCATGTGGACTCGGTGGCTGCCGTGCTTGACCAGATGCGTGTTTCTGGGCTCAAGCCTGATCACGTCCACTACACTACTGTGATTTGCCTTCTTGCCCGGAGGAAGGATGCGGCGGCGGCGGAAGCATTTTACCTGCAGGCGTTA
>JBBPSZ010000395.1:0-11911 GCA_038093835.1 Strobilomyces confusus
ATATAGCTTGTGCACAGGAGTTGTACCTTTCACTCCTTGAATGCCATATGTAGTATCGAATCTACATGCGGCGAGTGGTTCCTCACGCGGAAGCCTGACTTTGGCTCTCGACGCTCGTCCCTAGAAGCACTTGGAACAATGCGCATGGTATGCTTGTTAGCTGCAGGCTTGATACCCTGAGGCAATTTCGAGAATCTCTACTTAGCGCCGTCGCGAGCAGACAAGTTTAACTGAGATATACGACGTAGCAAACACAGCAGATAAGCTGCTAACAGGCTGGATTGATTTACAGCAGAACGCGAAAACACACCGTGACTCGCACTGCGACTCACAGCTCCTGCACCACCCGTTCCGAAAACCACGTCACGTACTCAGGCTTGGTCAGAACGACGGGAACTTTGACCTGTCCGAGGTTCCCACAGCCATCGTCGAGTCTCAACTGCATAAAGTCGCTAAACGTCCCGGGCTGGATGAGTCGAATCGTGGATTTGTGTATCAACCCTCCGTCCGCGGCCCAACTGATCATGTAGTCCGATCTTATCAGCTCATCGAACACACGGTCTCGCGCGCGTGCGAGATCGCCCACAGGAACTGAAAAGTAGAAGGTCCAGCCGGAGACGTGAGCGAGCGGACGAACACGAAGGACATTATACATGCCTTGGTCATCAATCAGCTCAACGAAGAAGCCAACCGTGGCAGGGACATGTCGATCGTCGATCGTCGAGGTCCAGCTGACGACTTTGGTTAGCATACTCGGAGCCAGGGACGACATGGCCATCCTCAGATCTTCTTCGCTGATCGCGCAAGGCATGAGTCGCATAGCCACACTGTATACGAAGTGGTGAGCCAGCAGCTCTGGGCATGGGAGAGCACATACTTGCGGCGCTCGACGAATGACATGACGGGAGCGCCATCTGTCGGGTCGAACCCAGTGATCTCGACCACGTCCCCGAGACGGTACCGCCACAGACCATCGTGCGTCGTCACCACGATTTCGTATCGTGTTCCAGCCACAACCTCCCACTACGATGCTAGTCAGAAAGGAACCAATGTCACGGGAGCACCCACAGGTTGCGCAAGGGAACTGATCGAATCACTCTTGCTGATATCCAGAAACTCGATCAGGTCTTCGCCAGCTAGCTTGAACTGATTCGACTCCAGGGGATCGTAAGGCAATCCAATCCAGGCCTCTGCACTTGCATAGCCAAAAGCACGTATCTGAATGTCTGGACCAAGGAACCATCGAGCCTACTCAGGAGTACCGTCAGGGAAGGCAAGGATTTTCGGACGCTCAACGCACCAAGGGGACGGACGATGCGAAGACCCCACTAGAAATAGTAGTGACCGAACGCAAGTTCGGCCAGACGCGAGCACACCATCCTGGATGAGAAGATGGGCGACCGATACAACGGAGCTCCTCCGCACGTTCCGGATCCAGACGGATATTCATCTAGTCAAGGGTCGGCCTAGTATTTTCATTCGATGACTGGCACTGACCTCGAGGTAACCCCGGACTTCGGCTGTCCCCTCTACATCCGGGATGGTACCATTTGCGAGACAGTCCACCATCATCTCAAATTCCACGTCGAAATAGCGGATCATGTCCACGAAGGTGGTAATGAACGCCATGCTTATGGTCTCGAGGGACCTGCTGGTGACAGCAAATAGCATATGGATTAGAAGAAACGAGCGCCATTTCCCTATGAAGCCAGCAGCATACGGAGCAGCATGATCGAGCACTGGGAAGCGACTGGTCAGCATGACATGGAGATTGTGCCATTCGCGTCGTACGAAATGTCGCCATCTTTTCTTCATCCTTTTCAGGGTCCAAATGAAAGCGCTTCCTCTGGCCGATAACTGTACCGACTGTTCGGTAGATAGTCGCAAACGGACTATTGTCTTCGGCCACCACATCCATTGGATAAACACTGAGCCAGAATACGTGTGCCATGGTGCGTCTCTGGAGAGGATCAGAGACCACCCATGATTCAGTATTCGAAGGACGAATTTTCGCCATACAGTTGTATTTAAGGAAGTGTTTCTGAAGACCACTAGACGTCGAACTAGACTTCGTAAAAAAGTCGGGCAGTCCTGGGGCTAAGAGGTCGACGATGGCGCTGGCCCTGCATGGGTTTTCAAACAACCTCGCGATGAGTGGTGCGTAGGAGTCGTAGACCGTCAGGGGGACTGTTTCCCGAAATGACTCGCAGATGGCGTCGTCATTCGCCTCATCGATGATGCCAGCGGTCGCATCGCGAAACTCGGTGAGGTCGGGAGAGGTTTGAGCAAACTGGGTCCTGTAGTTTGCCCTGACTACCTCGCAACGAAGCTTGTCGGTTCGATGCCTCAACTGCTCAGAGAGCGATGGCGGGTTGGACGGAAGGAGGTTGGGGACAGGCATGACTAGTGAAGATGCGTGAGCGCGAGAGAGGACTGAACCCTAAGTACATAGTTGCTCAGCACCCGAACAGCGGACCCGAACATGATTATCAGTTTGCAAATAACATTTACGTCCAAGCTGTAGATTTAGTGCTACTTGATTCAGAAAGAAGGATCGATATGCTGAATCACCAATACTTTACAGTAAGATATTGATTCACCAGTCGGGGTCGGAAGATAGGTACTAGTTATCTTGGCTATGAGCTATTCATTACATGCTCGAGTGTGCGAGAAATCTGAATTGTCGATGTTACTTTTGCTTGCAATTGAGAAGTTAGTTGGAAATGGATTGGAAGAGTGACCTCCAAGGGCCGGACCGGCCCACATAATACACACAGGCTAGTTTGAAATCGTAGCGGTGTTGCTTGGGTATTGCTGCTCTAGTGACTGCATGTGCATAGGCTATTAGTTGTTTTGAACGCTACGGGTTCATAGTTTCATTCCAAGTGATGAGGTCTGGAGGATGAGGCCTTCAGGGTCGGCGGTCTGACGTTGCTCTGCTTGACGGATTGTAAGTCCGATCCAGAAGCCTCGCTTCCAGTGGGCCGCAGCACGAGACCTGGTAAGATGAACTTGAACGCTTGAATAACTCCGAGAGCGGACTTATGTAAGTGAAGGAGAGATCTGGCGGAACGCCGTGACGCGCTCAATGTCCATCTTTATAGTCATCATGTAGTAGTAGTACTGGTCGACTCGGACGGCCTACGGCGTCGATGGGCATGACCCACCCATATACGACTTGTTGCTGGATCATGCCAATTTGGCACCGGGAAAATCCGCCGCGATCGCTCTAGAGGCTGATGACGTCGTTCAACACGGTCCCCGGGCCAGAGCTCCCGAGGCGCCTTGCTAGCTCAACTTCCCATTATGATACTCGTTGGCCAAGAGCTCTGTCTCCAAACGCCCGTAGCCCGATAACGTTTTGCCTGCGAGTCGGTGATTCAATGATTCGTAAAGCGATCCGATGCAGGCTTTCGTGCTTCCGATCCCGAACGCTGTCCAGGTAGTAGAGGTGGTATGGGTGCGCACCGTCGCTCAGGTTCGGGTTACTTAGTCTCTGTACTTCGAGACTAGGGGACAGACGTTTTGATCGTATAGCTCTGGGCTTACTGACTCCATTGGCCGAGTTGAAGCAAGACAAAGCGGTCAGCATCGCGAAGAGCTGACGCATTCGATGGTGCATAATGCATTGCGTGGGTCGAAACGGTACGGACATATACGACAACAAGACAAAAAAGCTTACAACAGGCATACACGGAACTCGCGTCGGAATTACTTACAAGCTCGCAGTGAGCGTGACACGGGCAAACAAAAATAGATTTCAGTTTCAAACCGCCGCCGGTCGCTCTGCCATGTCGCACTGTCAGTAAGACCAATAAACGCACGCGAGCCCACTCACCGCGACTCATAACTCCTGCACGACCCGATCCAAAAACCACGTTACGTACTCGGCCTTGGGCAAGACAACGGGCACCTTGATCTGCCCGAGGTTGTCACTACCTTCGTCGAGTTTCAATTGCAAAAAGTCCCTGAACGTCCCAGGTCGGACGAGCCGAATAGTCGGGTTTTGGAACAAGTCGTCGGCAAGGGCTAACGAGACACTCCCGTTCAGTCGAGAAAGCTCATTGAGCGCACGCTTCGGTGCGAGTGCGAGCTCAGCGACTGGGACAGCGAGAAAGATGAGGGGAAGAGTGGGAACAAATAAAGGCATGCATACCGTCAGGTTGATCGCCGGCGAGCTCAACAAAGAATCCGATCGTGTCCGGGATGCATCGATCATCAATCGTCGTGGTCCAATTCACGACGTTCGTTAGCATGGACGACACGACCATTTTCAGCTCTTTCTCGCTGACCATGATATCTGGGAATCGGATGATCACACTGTCCAGGCGTCACCAGCAAGTGTGTCGGTTTACAAAAGCACTTACTTGCGGCGTTCCACGAATTGTATGATGGGAGCACCATCTGTTGGGTCAAACCCGGCGATCTCGACCACATCTCCTAGACGGTACCGCCATAGCCCGTCTTCAGTGGTCAGAACGAGTTCGTACCGCCTTCCTAGTTCAACTTCCCACTATGATACTATTGAGCGAGGAGCTTCGCTCTATAAAAGTACCCACAGATTGTGCAAGGGAAGTAATCGAATCACCCTTGTTGATATCCAAAAACTCGTAAACGGTGTTGCTGCTGGGCTTGAACTGATTCAACTCGAGTGTACTGTAAGTTGATCCAATCCAAGCCTCTGTGCTTCCATAACCATGGCCAATTACATTTGTGTCGGGACCGAGGAACCATTGAGCCTGTAAAGGACTTCAGTAAAGTTGCAAAATATGAGATGCACGAGAAACACACGAGAGGGAGGGACAAGGCAAATGAGCCACTGGCAATGGCAGAGATTGAGCGTAATTTTGGCCATGCATACCCGCACCAGCCCGATTGAGAAGATGGGTGACCGAGACGACGCAGCTCGGCTGCACGTCCAGGGTCTGGGGAGATGTTCATCTAGTGAAGATTTAGACTCGTTTCAATTTGTTAAACCATACTGACCTCCAGAAATGGCCGAACTTCAGCTAACCCTTCTAAATCAGGGATAGTACCCTTGGCGATGCAGTTCACGACTATCTCATATTCCATGTCGAGTAGGCGGATCATATCCACGAACGTATTGATGAACAGCATGTCCATAGTCTCGAGAGACCGGCTAGTAAGGGCAAAGAGTGCATGTATAAGTAGGAAAGAACGCCATTTCGTGACGAACGCTGCAGCAAACGGGGCGGCATGGTCGAGTACTAGCAAGGCGGATGGGTCAGTGTGACACGCAGCGTCAAGAATTGGGGTCGTACTGTATGTCCCCATTTTATCTTTGTCTTGTTCTGGGTGCAGACACATCTGCTTCCTGAGCGTGACAATGGAAGCACAGGTCAGATAGACTGTCTTGATAGAACCACTGCCTTCGTCCTCCACATCCATTTGATCGGACCTGAGATAGCATATGCATGCTCTAGTGCGTTTCCGGGAAGGATCAAAAACCGCCCACGACCTGGAGTCCGAAGATCTGGTCTCCGGCATGCAATTGTACTTGGGAATGGTTTTTGGAAGCCCGCCAGACGTCGAGCTGGACAAGGCAAGATAATCGGGCAAGCCTGGAGCAAGCAAGTCGACTACGGCACTCGCATTGCACGGTCTTTCGAAAAGCTTCGCGATGAGCGGTGCGTACGAGTCATAGGTCGTGAAATGGACTGTTTTCAGAAACAATGCGGAAATAGCGTCGTCATCCATCCCATTGATATGCCCGGTTGTCGCATTGCGAAAATCGTTGAGCTCTGGGGCGGTCCGAACGAATTGGGTCTTGTAATTAGCCTTGACTATCCTCGACCGAAGCATGTCGGTGCGGTACTTCAATTGCTCAGAGAGCAAGGATGAGTTAGAGGGGAGAATATCTGGGACAGTCATGAGTCGTGAAGGCGTGCGAGTGAGTGATGACTTGACTGGACCTTAAGTAGCAGTTTAGTGTCCATAATGTGGACCCGAAGATCGATACGAGCGACGAAATCGCACTCCTTAGTACGTTGTGAGCGTTACGGGTGCCGAATAAGACACTCGCTCGAAGATAGCGCAGCTGAGGATGGCAGTTACCTGCAACTCCTTAGCAATGAGCACGACTCATACTTCCCTGCCATTTGCCATTGACAATCTACGGCAGAGTCACTACAGCCTAGTAGTGGGCACCCATCTACGACTCGAAGGGAGACGCGCGTAGTGGACTTTGCCTATCTTGAAGGAAGGACCGATGCCAGGTTACTGTGAGAGATGGCAGAGACCGTCAGTTTGGCCGTTGCACATTTGGCCGCCGCTTATCGCTCACAAACTCGATCATAATCCGCTCTAACCCAGGACTCAGCCTCAAAAGCTAGCAGATACTCGCACACTGAGTCACGTGCCCCGCTCAGCCCTAGGAGCCTGCCACGCTATTTCAAGTGGATACCGTCCACCACGGCGGGGTAGTCCAGCCGTTTTCGCAAACGCATCTACTGGCAGCGACCCAAAAACCGGAGGTTCGCTAACAGAACCCCAAAGGACCATTAAAAAGCGTACAAAAGGGGGATATACCAATTCTCGAAGGTCACTCCTCGGATCGCGCTGGCAAGCTCTGCTTCCATATCGTACGATCAAACCGCCTGCAGAGCGTTCGTAAAGCGACCTTCGCCCGAAAGAATTTGTTGACTGATTCTCCCGGGACGGCTCTTGCAGCTCCAGGTCCGCCGGTTCTGCGATCTCGTGTCGTTGAGTGCGGCTCGGAAGTTGGAATTAGAACTATAGAAGAATGGTAGCGTAAATTCCATGTCAGTCGGGCGCGCGGGGCTGTTCGGCTGGCGGTGAGCGCATTTCGTTCGACGTGTTCGGCTGTAAGTAACTGAAGATCTGCACTTCAGCAAACAGTAAGCGGCCGGACTTTCAGGCATCACTCGGCATCTCAGCCAAGGCCGGGTGATTCCACGCATCAAGGACGGAGAAAGTGCGCATGGGACCGGCGATGCTTCTCCGCACCGGGGTCGGGAAGATCTTATGCCGAGCACCAAAGGCAACTTGATGAAAGTGTTTACGATCGGTCATGCGAGCTTCAAAGGCCCGATGAACGGCAAGCTGATCCGATGACAGGGGCCGCAGGCTTCCTTGGATTGAAATTACGTTGAACCCGATGAACGACTGGGTCTCTACAGACTGGGACTACAGGTAGTATTACACCAGTTCCGAGACGCTTGAGCATAATACTAGCAATCCACGCAGCGTGTGATTGCAAGGTCGGGTGCGTGTTCGATTTGCCCACATTACCATAGGCACCTTAACACAGGGTCACCGAGGAAGGGACATGTTCAAATGAGAGCTGACGCTGTATATGGGGGGTATTACACCATCTCGGTACCTCTGAAGATTCAGCACTACGCAAACTACTAGTAATTATATCAACTTTTCTGAAACGACTAAACGTCTGTAAGTGAATAAAACGTCCAACTACACCCTGATACACGAACGAAATGGTCCACAACAAAGCATGTCCGAAGCGTATTATAATTTGAAGCCCACCAACGCATCAGTAGTCCCACCACAGGGCTTACAGCTCCTGCACGACGTGATTGGAGAACCATGTGACATACGAGGCCTTGGGTAAGACGATGGGCACCTTGATCTGTCCGACGTTGTGGCTACCTTCGTCTAGCTTCAGTTGCAAAAAGTCGCAAAACGTGCCAGGCCGGACAAGCCGGATAGTCGGTTTCCGGAACAAACCATCTGTAACAGCCCAGGCGACATTCGGATGCATTCGTGACAACTGGTCGAGCACGCGGTCCGCCGCGAGTGCAAGGTCAGATGAGGCATCACAAGCTAGGAAGCGTCCAGGGGAACACATTTCATGAGTTAGAAGACGGGTACATTACAAGCCACGCGTACCTTGGTCTTCTGAGAGTTCGATGAAAAATCCAATCGTGTCTGGGACGCATCGATCATCAACAGTTGCAGTCCAGTTGACGGCATTGATCCCCATGGACGACACAGCAGCTTGCAACTCCTTCTCGGTCACCATGATCACAGGGAACCGGAGAAGCACGCTGTCCAAGGCTCGATCAGCATGCGTACATCGAAGTACAAGAGCACTGACTTGCGGCGCTCAACGAATTGAATGATAGGAGTACCATCCCTTGGGTCGAACCCGGCAATCTCGACCACATCTCCAAGACGGTATCTCCACAGACCGTCCTCGGTTGTAAGCACAAGTTCGTAGTGCTTTCCTTGCTCAACCTCCCACTATAATACTAGTCAGCGAGGAGCTCTCATGAAAAAAAAAAAAAAAGACTACTCACAGGTTGTGCAATAGAACTGATCGTGTCCATCTTGTTCACATCCAAGAACTCAAATACGACATCGCTAACTGGCTTGTATTGGTTCAACTCATGTGGTTTGTAAGGCGGGCCAATATAGGTCTCTGTGCTTCCATAGCCATGGGAAAGTATCTCCACGTTCGGGCCTAAGAACCATCGTGCCTACAGCGAAATATAAGGGAGGCGGACATTATCTACAGTCATAAACGCACCATTGGGACGGATGACGCGAAGGAGCCACTGGCAGTGGCAGTGATTGAACGCAAGTTCGGCCAGACACGACCGCACCAGCCCGCTTCCGAGGATGGGTGACCGAAACGGCGTAGCTCCGCCGCACGCTCCGGATCCGGAGAAATGCTAATCTGTTGAAGGTTTAGACACTTGGATGCATTTCCATAATCGGTACCCTACCTCGAGGTAGTGACGGACCTCCGCTATGCCGTCCACATCCGGGATGGTACCGTTTGCGATGCAGTCCACCACCATGTCAAATTCTACATCGAGACAGCGCATCATATCCACGAACGTGCTGATAAACAGCATGTCTATGCTCTCGAGGGACCTGCTAGCGAGTGCGAACAGGACGTGGATGATAAGGAATGCACGCCACGGCCATATAAATGTTGCCGCAAATGGAGCAGCATGGTCAAGTACTGAGAGAAGCGGCAAAGAGTCAGCATAACACGATGATTAATTAATTCACGCCATACTATATGTCCCCATCTTTTCTGCGTCCTTGTCGGGGTCGAAGTGCCTGCGGGTCCTCTGGCCGACGATCGAACCACAGGTAAAGTAGACGGTTTTGACGAGAGAATTGTCTTCATCTACAACTTGCATTGGTTCGGGTTCGAGGTACCATATATAAGCCTTAGTGCGTCTTCGGAGAGGATTGGAAATCCACCACAATCCGGTATCAGAGGACTTGATCTTGGCAGCGCAGTTGTACTTCGGAAAGACTTTTGGACGCCCACCGGAAGTCGAGCTCGACTCGACGACGTAGTCGGGTAACCCTGGCGCGAGCAAGTCGACTATAGCACTCGCTTTGTACGGTTTCTCCAAAAGCTTGCTAACGAATGGTTCATACGCGCTGTAGGCTGTGAAAGGTACGTTCTTTTGGAACGCCTCGGAAAGGGCGTCACGGTCAGCTCCATCGATGAAACCAGCAGTCGCGCGACGAAATCCAGCGAGCTCTGGCGCACTCCGACCAAATTGGGAATTGCAGTTCGCCCTGATGAGCTTCGACCGAAGCTCGTTGGTGCGGCGTTTCAGCTGCTCAGAGAGCGAGGATGGGTTGGAGGGAAGGAGGTCTGGGATAGACATGAGTGATGAAGATGTGTGAGAGGAATGTTTACCTCGATAACGTCTTTAAGTATCAAAAATTTGTTTCCGAACCGGGACGACGAGGAACACAGAACTGGACAAAGTCCGACCTATACCTTCTAATTACGTGACGGACCAACAAACTTACCGCCAACCTACCACATGCCTGCCAATCTGCAAATCGCAGCAGCACGCACAGCTAAACGAGCAATCACCTGCATCTTATCTTCAACGAGTTTCAATGTTCCACGGTCACAGCTTGCAACCAGTCCCCGCCCGTCGGAGGTGGGGTCGCGTCTTGTCGCTTCTGAATCTTGTCCGCTCTTCCAAATGCAACCTAGTGTCGACACCCCTAGCCTGAGTGTGTGCAAATTCTGCATATTATTACGTGTCGACAAAGTGCCGCCGCATCTGGCTACGAATTGGAGCCACTGGCAGGCTGACCGTTTCCTGCTTAACTTCTGGCAGCTGGCGGTCGCTTGCGGGGTTAACGCTGTGGGTAGAGCCGCAACAGATTGATATGAATCTCGGTTCTGAACCGTAGGAAATCAGCCGTTGGTTCTCAGTACTACCACAACAAGGTCGTAAACAAACATAATGCCGTACCGCGATTCTAGCGATTAACAGCCTCCGAGGTAATTGCAAACTTCGAGCTGAAGGCCTCCTGAAGCCGTGACCCGTGCCTTTGATGCGAAGGGGCCTTTTGAACCCGAATCTCCGATATTGAAACGCCATAGCCATAGCAGAGAGTTCTGTGATAAACGGGAAGTGGCAGCCTGAAGGAGTCGCGAAGTCCCGCAGTGGCTGAACATGCTCGGGCGCATTAAAGCCGCATCTACGGACTCCCACAATACAAAGAACGTTCTCAATATTTATTAGTCATACGGACCGCCTAAACCGCTGTGTGACGACAACCTTGGCTTGGCTCATGCACAATGCACATGGTCCGAGTCTCGGCTTGACTATGCCGTACATACATACATAGGTCAGTGGCTTCTACCGGCTACCAACTCAACCATCAATCCATTGCTAAAGACGGGGAAAAGCTAGCGCCGATCAGAAGTCACCGTTAGTCGTCGCTGAGGCTGACCCGACAGTTTCACACTGATTTATCGTACATGGACAAGAAACAAGCCGCATCATCACAACCCTCGCCCGTTGCTCTGCCGACGATGGGAATCGTGAGCGATATGCTTCACAGGTTGAAACACACGAACCCACGCGCGACGTTTCTGACGCCTCACACCTCCTGCACGACCCGTTTCGAGAACCACGCGACGTACGCCGCCTTGGGCAAGACGACGGGGACCTTGATCTGGCCGACGTTGTGACTACCCTCGTCCAGTTTCAGCTGGAGAAAGTCGCAAAAAGTCCCGGGCCGAACGAGCCGAACGGTCGGTTTTCGAAACACTGCGTGTTCGAGGCCCCAAACGACGTTTGCGTTCGATCGAGACAACTGCTTGAGCAAGCGCTCTGGTGCGAGCGCGAGATCAGAGGCTGGGAAGCGTTCCGTATGCCCTGAATGAGTTTCGTGAACGAGTGAGACAAATGGGTGGCGAGTCTTACCCTGGTCGTCAGCGAGCTCGACGAAAAAACCGATCGTCTCGGGGATGCATCGGTTGTCGATCGTGGCAGTCCAGTTGACAACTTTGAATTGCATGGACGACGCGGCAGCTTGCAACTGTTCTTCAGTGACCATGATGTCTGGGAATCGGAGGGCCACGCTTTCGAGGACTCATCCAGCGAGCAACATGCGGCTGCACGGGAACACTTACTTGCGGCGCTCCACGAACTGGATGACGGGGACACCGTCCACTGGGTCGAACCCGGCAATCTCGACCACATCCCCGAGACGATACCGCCATAGGCCGTCCTGGGTTGTGAGGATGAGTTCGTATCGTTTGCCAAGCTCAAGTTCCCACTGACACTAGTTAGTAAAGAACCTTGTCCCAAAAGAGCATCTAACCCACCAGTTGCGCAAGGGAACTGATCGAGTCGGCGTGACTGATATCTAAAAATTCGAAAAGGATATCGTTACTGAGTTTGAACCGCCTCAAGTCGAGCGGGTCATATGGGGAACCGATGTAGGCCTCAGTACTTCCGTAGCCATGTGACAGCATGTCCGTGCCTGGTCCAAGGAACCATCGAGCCTGCACAGGGACACTTTGAAAAGG
This sequence comes from Strobilomyces confusus, assembly GCA_038093835.1. Taxonomy (NCBI): domain Eukaryota; kingdom Fungi; phylum Basidiomycota; class Agaricomycetes; order Boletales; family Boletaceae; genus Strobilomyces; species Strobilomyces confusus. The sequence continues at coordinate 11,810 of JBBPSZ010000395.1, forward strand.
GCACGATACCCTGCAGGGGCACGAATACACACCAGTGGGACAGACGATGCGAAACATCCACTGGCTGTGGCAGTGACCGAACGCAAGTTCGGCCAGGCGTGG
>JBBPSZ010000396.1:0-11902 GCA_038093835.1 Strobilomyces confusus
AAAAGAAGGATACCAGTGATCCAGCAATTGATGGTCATGTCGGGCTGCAGGTTAGGGTTATTGATCATACCCTGGACATACCTTGCATCCATTTCAAAGGTGTAGTTAGCGACACCAAAAACATAAATGCAGACAGCTCAAAGAGCGCAAAAGAGTCCATATAGCTTGAGTTTCACTTGGGAATACCAGCTCTCGATCTTAGTGAGATTGAGGGACCCAAACTGGTTTGAATACCACTTTCAATTATCTCCTTCCTGTGATACGATGAAGCCGACAGTGATCACCAAAGTGTCAACAGCCAAAAAGACTTCATGCCTGAATTCATAGTCCAAGTGGTGAAGCACCAGAGAGATGCAAATTGTGTCCTTAAGACAGTGCATGGTGATTTGTTGTGGTTCACCCCAGTCAAATGAGACACATTTCTGCATCAAATTGACAAGCGATTGGGCGATTGATGCAAAGTTACAGATGCAACACCACATACACCCAAGAATCTGTGAACATGTGTGAGGTTTTGACATTCCAGCCAGTTGCAGATCTTCTGGACTTTGTGTTTGTGAGGGATGCAGCCCTGAGCAGTACACTTGTGATCAATGATGATAGCATCTGGCACCACAAGGACAAACTTCTTTACAGATACAGTGGTGTCGACATTTTGAAGGTGCTGGAGGATGTGATTGATAATTTTGAGGTGTTCCCAGATGAAGTGGCAGATACCCTGGTTGCCTTGGATGGTCTCATATGAGCCATCTGGGTTCTGATACCAGGTGGTGATGGATTTGACTGGTAGGTCATCTATAAAGGGGTAAGTGAAGTGTGGGATCTCATCTTGGAGAATAAACAACATGTTGGCCCGATAAATCTGGACCACATTTATATATCCCATTGGTATGGTTGTAAGCCAGTGCTGGCCCATGGAACTGTTGAAGGTGGTGAGATCCTGGGAATCCAGGTGTAGAGGCCACTGATCATAGCCTGCAAGGAGATCAAGCATGCCATACACTGCAAATTCAGCAAAGGATTCTGCAAAGTGTTCAATGAAAGGCAGGGTGGAAGAGTCACAGATTTTTACTGCATTCAAAGATTGCAGGTTGTGGATGAGGCATAGAGACTTACCATCTTGTTTGAGGACACAGAACCACAAGAATTGATAGGTGACAGTTGATGGTTCATAGACACTGCATATAATCTGGTCTTTGATAATCTGTATGGTGTCAGACCACATGGACAGAGGAACTGGAATGTTTCAGAGCACCCATGGAGTGTAGGGCACGGTAGAAATTTTGACAGGAGGAACATACTTTTCGTTAAGGCGGCCCCTTTTGAAAGGAACCTATGCAAATGCCATTTCATGCTTGCAGACAAGCCAGTGAACAAGTTTGACTTCTTCCAGCCATAGCCAGTTTGCAGGGTCAAGATCTAGTTTATCAGCATGCTCCTGGGTGAAGTGGGTATCAGGAGAAAAATCAGAAGGAAGAACAGGAAGAGACAGGATGCTGGCCAGCAGGTTGTCAGAAAGAGACTGGGTGATGCAGTACTCCTCGTTGATGGGTGCAACCACTGGTTTGACCTTCTTGGCTATTGGCTTGTAGGCTAGTGTGTGAGTAGTGGGATCATATGAGTAAACAGAGGAGAGGGCAGAAATGGAGTCCAGGCTCAAAGCAGAGTGAGTAGAAGAAAGATACAAGTAGTCCACTGAAGGCAGGATGGGTCCAATTGACAGTGGCAGCAGGTGAAGGAATGCAAGTAAAGAGGATATGAAGAAGGACGAAGCAAATTGTTTAGTAGATAATGCAGGGACATCACCAAAATCTCCCTGACAAAGGATTAAATTATTGAATCTCAAAAATCCACTTCCATGATTGACTGGTGGCTATTGCACTGCTTGTTCTCCCAACAACAGGGACAGCCTTCAGACCATGAGCAGAATGGCTGAGTGTATTGTTTCCCAGTATTGGGATCATGAAAAGTAAGTGTGTGAGAACCATCCAGGAAGTCTTCAGTTGTCATGCTCATGAGGTAGTGGAAGGGTCAGCCAAGAAGAAGATTAAAATTCGCCCTACCAAGGATCTATACTTGGACCAGAACCTCACCTGCCCTGAAGTCTAGAGCCATGTTCTTGAGGACGCCAACCATAGAGTCAATGCTGGCATTAGTGGATGACATTGTCATGACATGATCAGATCAGATTGACAAGCTGATCTTCTCTCAGATCCACTTCAGCATCATAATGATCTCAGATCCAGAGTTAAGCACACCCATGACAGGGTAGTCTGTGGAACCCAACTTCATCTGAATAGCATGGAGGGGGAGACTATGGTGAGTGATGATCATGCCATCCTCATTGATGAAAACCTGCCCCCTGAAGTCATGCAAGACCATGGATGAATTGCAACTGGCAAGTTCTGTAACATAAGCAATGTTAGCAGAAACATGCAGGGTTTGTTTAACTGTGGTCAAATCCTGGAATTGTTTATGGAAGTCAGGTGCAACAGCAAAGAGATCTTTTACTGGGATTAGGACACTAGCATCAAGCACCCAATCCAGAACACGTTTAGGGGCTAATTCATCCTCAAGTGGGAACAAATACATGTACTGAGAAGGTGGCAGGTTGGAAGCAAAAAAACCAGGCAGCCTAGCAGCAGGTGGAGCAGAAGCCATGAAAGTGGACAATCCCAGAGTGGACTTAAGACCCGACGGTGGATTGGTGGAGGAGCAGTCATTGTGTGAAGATGAAGATGTGAGTCATAAGGGAGGAGATGAAGGTGAAGGGTCCTTTGAGGCCTGTGCCCATTGAAGTTCCAGTGACAGAAGCTCTTTGGATTCCAGGGATGCTCAAGCCTCCAGCTTTTTGTGAGGCAGGACCTGAACCCCATCAAAGAGAACTCACTTGCCCTTGTCTTTGGTGGCCTTGTCAGCCTGGAAGGTCACCCAAGCCTGAGCAAGGTACAGCTGGAATTTGGTGTGAGCAAGTACTGCCATATTGCACTCTTCTTCATCCGGCACCAATTCTATCATTAGGAAAGCAGATGAATTGATGTCCAAGATGGATGGTGTCTTTTGGTAGGCAGTTGTGAGGATCCCAGCAGTGATATGTGGCAGAGGATCTCTGGTGAAGTTGGCAGAAGAAGATGAAGAGGAACCAACTTGGTTGGCTGAGCACAAAGCAATAATGTGATCAATGGCATCCTTAAGACACCAACCACCTTGTACACACCGGATGTCAGATCCATCTGGCATGTATAACCAGCCATCTGTGCCACAGATCACCTTGCCTGGGTTAAGGTACTCTTGACAAATAGGACAAGTGTAAGTGAAATGGCCTTGTGGAGCATAGAAATGACATTGCAGATCAGCGCATGTGTTCGGGTTAGCCTCTGCTTTGACAGTGGGTGCCAGGTTGTAGGACAGAACTGGAATGTTAGGTTGCAGATTGTGTTATGCTTGATCTGGGTAGGAGTGAGCATAGCCTCTGAGGCAAGGTCCAAGATGAGGAGTAACCTAGTTGGTTATGACAAAGAGGTGTGTCTACACGAAGGTGCAGGGACACAGTCGAAGATGACGCCAATGGAGTTTCGGAACGTCTTCAGAGATACTCCTAAGAGCATAGACAGGAAGTAGAAGAGGGTAGTGTTCCCTCAATGCTGACAAGGATGAGGAACGAGGTAGCGCCCACTCAAAAGTAGGGCAAAGACTTGCAGAAATCCCAGAGGGTATTCTCAGGTGGAAGTGACAATTGATGATATTCCAGAGGAGGTCAAAAGTGAAGTACAAAGGTAGGGTAGGTACATGTTATATAAGTTTGGGAAGTGCGCACAGACCAAGCTGAGAGAGGTAAATAAAAGTGGTATGACATTGGTCGACCAATGGTGGAAAAGGAACAACATGTCAGTGTCTTACTAATACATGAAAAACAGTGGAACGTGTTGGAATGTTCAAGAAAAAGTGTGAAAGAAAGAGCATAGTGCGAGGGTTGAACTAGTGACTAGGTGTAGGACTAGGAGCGAAGTGAAACAAAGTGAGGAAAGAAAGAAAAGAAAGGAGTTGTAACATTACCCCCGACTAACGTTGAAACCACGAAGAGACCTTAGAAGTCCATTCCTGCCCAGTCTTCAGTCATGTTGGCCCAAGATTCCTCATCATAGAGGTTATCGTCGAGAGTGGAAGAAGTGGCCCTAGGAAGGGCTGGTACGTCTGAAGGACACTGATATTGTTCTGCTCACCAGGGAGGAAGAACTGGACAAGGAGTAGTTTGTGCCTTGGGGGCGTGTCCACCGGTTGAAATATGGGTGGAGCAGCGGGAGTGGGAACTCCTCAAAGACTGAGGAGATAAAGTGGTGGAGGAGGTAGAAGGCACTGGGCAGGAGTATGCCAGTAAAGAGGGCAGTTCTGCTGGGTATGACTCAGACTGTTGTGAAGACAGAACAGGCATCAGTATGAGCAGTTCATGCGGATATGCCCAAGGTGCTGACAGACAAAACAGACTTTGTGGAAGTGGGGGTGTCCTTTGAAGATTGCTGCATTCCCCCAGTAGCTGGTAATATAGGCTGTGGCGTGGGAGGGATGGCCATTCCACCAGGTGGTGTGGTGATTGAGTGATGATGACAGAGGAGGAGAGGGACAGGGAGTTGGGACAGGGGAGACTTTGATGGGGGTGGCACGTCCTAGTGCTAATGCTCTTAAATAATGATCAAGATCGTCAAAGAATTCACCGGCTCGGTGTTGATGTAAAGCATCAAGGATAATGGCTCGGTTTTCTCAATAAGCTGAGAGAATGAGGGTGCTGATGTGGGCGTGGTGGGCCTCAGTAGGTCCCCAAGATTCAATTGCACGAAGTCATTCATTGCGAGTGAAGGCAGAGATGAGGAGGGCGAGAGGGGACCCTTGATCCACATAGGCATCAACAGGGAGTGCGAGGCGGGAGTCGGTAAGCATGTGAGCGAGGTTGTTTATGTAGTATGTGGTAGGGGTATCATTGTGGAGACAGTGGGCCAAGAGGGGAATGTCTACTGACTTGATGGCTGGGACTGCTGGTAAAGCATCTACAATACGGTCTGTGAGAGAAAGTCTAACAGAAAGAGGAGGAGAGGACAAGCGATCAGTGAGAGCGGGTCGTGGGAGGGTGGACAAGCCTCAGCATGGAGAGGCATGGGTGGATGACACCGGAGAAGGTTCTTTGGTGAAGGGAGTGGCTTCTTTGGAGGAAGCAGGGACGGTAGACTGGGTCAAAGAAGATTCGGTGGAGGGAGACAAGGTGGGGCTGATGGACATGGCTGCAACGGTGAAGGTTTTGTTGGAACACATTGTGGGTTTGTGTGAGAGAGGACAAGGGAAAGACGGAGGAATGGAGCATTTTATATTCAAGTAGAAGCTCAGATGAATGTTTCAAATCCCATTCGGCAACCCAGAAGTCTTTTTCGGCAGAATATCCCTTCCAATGGATCAAGAATTTGTGGGTTTGCGGAGTTCCGCGATGGCGTATGATTTTTTCAATTTCGTATTCTTCTTCCCCTTCAATAAGGTCCAGAGGTGGAGCGGGGAAGTTCCAGCCATGAATGGTGTTTTCGCGATAGAGAGATAAGAGGAAAGTGTGGAATACGGGATGGATGCTCCAGGTCTTTGGAAGGCAGAGTTTGTATATAATAGGTGATAAGACCTGGGTGATAATGAATGGGCCTTCCTGTTTAAGGGCGAACTTTGGGTTGGAGATAAGGTGTTTAAGGTTCCTGGCTTCGAGCTAGACCTTATCGCCTTTGGCGAAAGGGGTGAATTGACGGGTGGTACAGGAAGCCATGACTTGGCGGGCAATGTTGTGAGCGGCGAGGGCTTCATCATGAGCTGTGATAAGTGATAAGGGAGGATATGGATATGCGAGATTCTACTGCAGGAAGATCCGAGGAAGCAGGGACAGAAGGGAGGGCATGGGGTTCATATCCCATCATGAGATAGAATGGGGAATGATTGGTGACAAAATGAGGGTGGTGATTATGTGCGAATTCGGCATGGGTAATGGAGTTGGCCCAAGTAGAAGGGCTATTTCCACAGAAGATCCAAAGATAAGTTTCAATCTCCTGATTGACTCATTCAGTTTCTCCATCAGTTTGGGGGTGATAGGCCTTGGAGAGGGATAAATCGTGGTTTCAGAGACATCTGAGTTCTCGAGCAAAGGATGAAGCGAATTGTGGGCCACGATCAGAGATGATTTTATCATAAAGTCCATATTGAAGGAAGACTTTATGGAAAAAGAGGGCAGCAATGGCTTCAGCGGTGATGGTCTTCTTGGTAGGGCAAAGAATTACCCCCTTCATAAGCCCATGGTCAACCATGACCAACAGGGAATTGAAGCTGGAGGAAACGGGGAGGTTGGTGATAAGGTCACAAGAGACCTGCTGAAAAGGGTGAGATGCAGAAGAAGGAATTGGAGTGAGGGGAGGAACAGTTGGATGGGTGTTGGCCTTGTTCTGCTGACAAACAGAACACCCTTCGATGTAGCACTGGACATATTGGGCAAGGCCAGGCCACCAAAACTCAGTGGTGACGAGTTGGCAGGTTTTAAGGTAGCCAGGGTGACCGGCAGTCTCATGGTCATGGCAGCACTGGAGGATGGAGTGATGGAGAGAATCATCGTCAGGAACATAGACGTGCCCTTTATACGTGAGGATGCCATCAGTTTGCTGCTAGTTAGAAAGGCAAAAGCAGAAGGAAGTGGGGAGATCCTCGTCAATAGCCTGGAGAGATTTGAGGACAATGGGATTGTCCTTCGAAGCATTGGTGATGTGTTCATGCATAGCAGAGTTGATAATGCAAACGAACAAGAAATCAGGGAGGAGAATGACACCTTTGTTCTCATATTCATCATCAGGGACGAGATCGGGGCGATGGGAGAGTGTGTCAGGACCCACAGGGGTCCTTGCCAGGGACATGGTGGATTCGAAAATCAAAGTCTCCGAGGAAGAGCAGCCATTGCGCTTGGCGACGGCTGAGATCGCCAGCGCTGTTGAACTTGCCAAGGTTTTTATGGTTGGAGAAGACCTCAACAACGGAGGAGAAACCTTGGAGGTAGTGTCGCCAGGCTTTAAAGGCACAGATGATGGCGAGGAGTTTGCGATCGTGGATGTTGTAGTTTCACTTGGCAGGACTAAATGACTAGGACAGATAGGAACAAGGGTGCCATTTGCCATTGGAGTCGGTTTGGAGGAGGATCCCCCCGGTGGCGTACTTGGAGGCATTGGTGGCAATGGTGAAAGGTCAGGAGGTATTGGGGAGTTGGAGAACAGGTTTTGCGAAGAACAAGGACTTCATCTTCTGCAGTTGGCAATTGGTAGTCCAGTTCCAGGCAAGGTTTTTCTTGGTAAGATCAATGAGTGGACGGGTGACTGTAGAATAGTCAGGGATGAACTGTCAATAGAAGTTTGCAAAACCAAGGAAGGATCGAATGTCCTTAACCTTGGAGGGGACAGGCCAGGAGGCGATACCATTGAGCTTGACAGGGTCCATAGCAAGATGACCTGGTTTGACGATCATGCCGAGGTATTCTACTTCATCAGTGGTGAAGGTACATTTTTTGAGTTTGAGGTGCAGGTCAAGTTCCTGCATGAACTGAAGAACACATTTGTTGCATTCTTCATGGGTCTGGTGGTCTGGGGAGACAATAAGGAGGTCATACATATATATGACGAGCCAACCTTCAGCAATTATATCTCAGAAGGAGTCATTCATAAATCGCTGAAATGTAGCAGGAGAGTTGGTCAGTCTGAAGAACATGACCATTGGTTCGAAGAGCCCCTTATGAGTGATGAAGGTGGCCTTCCATTGATGTCCGTCTTTGATACGGACGTTGTTGTACCCCCATCGTACATCAAACTTGGTGAAGACCTTAGTGTCTTTGAGTTTATCAACAAGGTTGGAGATCAAAGGGAGGGGGTAGGAGTTGTGGATGGTATGCTGGTTCAGGTATTGGTAATCCTGACAATGGCAGAGTTTGCCATCCTTTTTTTTGATGAAAAAGAAATGAGGGGCCTAAGGGGAGTTGGAAGGGCAGATCTTGCCAGCAGATAGGTTCTCGTTGAGGAAGTCTTCCATTGCCTTCTTTTCATCAGGGGATAGAGAGATCTTCCCAATCTTCGACTTGTAAGTCTTGTCAAGGTTGATCTTATGATCATAAGGACAGGAGGGCGGAAGGTGATCCATGGCCTCCTTGGAAAATACATCTGTGAAAGCAGTGTACTCAGGGGGAAGAACAGTCTTTGGTTTGGCTTGTTCAGCAGCGATGGCGAGCTCAGTGGCAGTAGTGAGCTTGGCACAGAGGGGAGAGCCCAAAGGGGCGAATCAACAAACACTGCGAATGATGCAGTTAATGGTTCAGTTATCCCTAGAATTTTCCAAGTATTTGTCGGGATGTTCATAGTCCAAGTATTCAAAAAGTCATTCGTTGTGGACGACATTGACATGATGAGAAGGGGGAGCGAGGGTGAACCAGTTAAGGACAGCGTCGTGTCGCTTAACATCTGCAGTGTAGGAAGAGTATAACTCCTTGGATTGATTGGAGGAGTCAGGGATGGACAGGGTATATTTCTTCCAATCAATGGAAGGGTTGGTGGAGTGGAGCCAGGGAAGTCCAAGGATGACATTTTCCATTCCGCAGTTCATGATGTGGAAGAGAACCTTCTGAGCGATTCCTTCAATGTTCACAAAGAGGGTGGCGGAGAAGCGAATATCTTCTCCATGGTTTGTGGTCTGGTCTATATTTTGAACACAGATGGGGCATTCAAGTTTCGTGGTGGGCAGTTGATGTTTTCGGACGAACTGCCAGTCAATGCAAGAGATGTCAGTACCACTATCAACTAGGGCTTGAGTGTCGACGACTTTCATGGTGTGCGAGGGTTCAATTATCTCGATGGGAATTTGCATAGATTCTGAGGTGGCAGATATAAGTACAGGGGCACATGTTATAATATAGAAGGGGAGTCAGGCATCAAAGCTGATTCCCGCTTCAAAAATCCTTCTTTAAGTAGAAGAAGAAAACTTTGGTGACCTTTGGGTCGTCTTTTTCATCATCGTCCTCAACCTCTATAAGCTTTGGAATAGTTTCAGAATTTCTTTGGCTTTAGCCCGTTTGACCTTGGGCTTTGACCTGGAAGAGAAGGTAGTACATTCCAGTGAGGTATGCCCAGAATGACAGAACTTGAAACAAAGCCCTTTCTCAATGCAATGCTGCCATTTTTGGGGAGTAAGTTTTGGCGGGTATTTGACAGCATCCACATCCATGGCATTAGGGTCTTTGGTGGATTGTGAGGAAGAGGGGGTCGAGGAGAAGTTCTGGTAGTTGGAACACGATGGGTTCCGGTTCATGTCCATGATTTGTTGTGCTCGATCGCGCTAAGTCTGGAAGGAGACCACCTTGGTATACCAGTCAGCAATCTTGTCAGGAGTCTTCTCCATTAGCATGATCTGATTCATGATGGAGGATGGAATGGTGGCAGAGAAGTAGCTGATAAGGACAGTACATGTTATATAAGTTTGGGAAGTGCGCACAGACCAAGCTAAGAAAGGTAAATAAAAGTGGTACAACATTGGTCGACCAATGGCAGAAAAGGAACGACACATCAGCATCTTACTAATACATGGAAAACAGTGGATCATGTTGGAATGTTATGAAAGAAAGAGCATAGTGCGAGGGTTGAACTAGCAACTAGGCGTAGAACTAGGAGTGAAGTGAAACAAAGTGAGGAAAGAAAGAAAAGAAAAGGAGTTGTAACAGGTTGTGGCATGCCAGCTGCTGACATATGGTAGGTTGAGCAGGTGTGTAGGTCAGCTGAACCGTTGAATGGAATGCAGAGCCTGATAGAAGAAAGTTAGTGGCATGCTGGACATTGCTTATATCATAGGGATCGTCCAGGTGAACATCCTGCTTGATGATGAGAAGCCAGTCCTGAACATGCTACTGAAGCATGGACAGTAAGCCACTAAGATATAGCATATTGTGCTCTGGCACAGAAAGCTTCTGGTTGGTGACCAAGGGAATAGCAATCTTGTGGAATGGCTCGGTATACTCAACTAGGTCTTCCTGAGTGTGGATCTGCGTGTTGTGGTAATCCTGTACAAGATGTTGAATGTCACAACAATAGTGGTCAGTACCCTCACATTCCGGGTACAACTTTTTGACAGCTTCAATGAATGCAGCCCAATCGGCTGGATTAGTGTTATACTTGGTTAGGGTTTGCCAAACTTTGATGTCATCTAGTATGGCATATTGGGTGGTGGTGTGGATCTTTTGGGCTTCATCAATGCCAGCCATATCACCAAGAAGGTTAACATCCTCAAGGAAATGAGGAAGATCAGTGTTATGGTTGGCCCGGGTAGGGACAAATGCAAACCTAGTTGGTCGACAAGGGACAAGGAGAGTCGTCCTGGGGATTTCCTAGATGACGAGAACGATGGATCTGCCTAGGGACTTCCTAGCAGAGGGATGAGGTGCTGCCTATAGCAACGAGGACAAGGGAGCTTTCAAGGGGACGGAGAGAAGTGAGCAACCAGTGGATTGCAGCTCTAGCGACAAGGTGATGACTAGGTAGGTCGAAGCTAGAGTATATGGGTGCGACGCGACGGTTTATATACGAGAGGAAGCGGTGCACGGACCAAGCCAAGAAAGGTAAATAAGAGATGGTACGACATTGGTCGACCAATGGCGAAAGGAGAGCAAAGAAGAGGGACGCGTCAGCGTCTTAGTAAGCGTAGAACATCATAGAATGTGTTGGAACATTCGTGAGAAAGAAGAAGAAAGAAAAGGTGTAAGGCCAGGGTTGAACCAGCGACTAGGCAAAGCATAGGAGCGAAAGGAAAAGAAAAGAGTAAGTCGTAACATTACCCCCTTAGTAGAATCAAGTCCACGACACAGAACCTAATTGAGATCCAGATAGGTGTTATCTGGGGACCCAGTGATGTTGCCCCAGGCAACTTCGTCGTACACATCATTGTGATAATCCTCAAGATCATCGTAGGGGTTGCGTGCCGGGCGAGTGGTGCGACGGGTAGGGATGCAGCGATGGTGGGAACTGGAGGAGCAGGAAGGAGCCATAGAGGAAGAGGTGGCGGCGGTGACTAACTGTGAGGCAGGAAGCCAGGCAGGGTGCTGTCCATGACGGAGGGAACAGGTGGATTGAGGATGGCCCGGAGCCCAGCGGAAGCAGAAGGGGCATTGGTAACAAGGACAGTCGGGGCGTAAATGGCCCAAGCAGTGACAGTTCCAGCATGCCTCTGGGTAGTGAGGGTCGTCGGGGGAGAGGGGAGTGAACCCTTGGTCACGCTCGAGGTTGTCAAGCGCAGTAGCCATCTCGTCGGTGAGTTCGAGGTAAGAGTAGTTCGACGAGGTGGATGAAGGACGGGTGGTGGGGACGGGGTTTGGACCATTACGGGACGAGGCAAGGTCCCGAAGGTATCGGTCAACGTCAGCTACAAAGGTGGGGAAGCCGAGCTGCATGGAGACTAGATGGAGGCCACCGTTGAGGTGGCTGTAAATGGAGTTGAGGAACTCCGAATAGTGAGCGGCGAGGGGGAAGTCCTCACGGGAAAGGCGAGTGCTGACGAGGCGGAGATGTTCACATTGGAGGTGGGCCTTATACAGCCCGAGGAGGGGAAAGCCCATGTCAAGGAAGGACCTGAGAGGGTGCATGAAGCGGGAGTCGAGGAGGGTTTCCTCGAAGACATGGCAGGTTTCTTCAGTGGGGAAGTCATCGACGAGGCGATGGGCGTAGGTGGGAATGTCGACGGAGACGACGGGAGGAAGGGGGCGAGTGCCCCAGCCTGGGGAGGCCTGGGTGGACGAGGGTTCTACGAGGGTTTGAGACGGTGCAGAGGAAGAATGAGAAGAGGAAGATGAAGAAGGAAGAGAAGAAGAAGAGGA
>JBBPSZ010000397.1:0-11891 GCA_038093835.1 Strobilomyces confusus
GGTTGTTGCACAAGCCATCAGACATCCTAATTTTGCGGCGTTGCACTTCACTGGAAGCACCTTTGTATTCAAGAGACTTTGGAAGGATATTGCCGCAAATCTCGATAATTACCGAAGTTACCCTAGGATTATTGGCGAAACTGGCGGAAAGAACTTCCACATCATTCACAGGTCGGCAGAAATCCGCAATGCTGTGTTCCAGAGTATCAGGGCGGGTTTCGAATATCAAGGTAGATGACGCACTCGTTGCTTTCGCGCCAGAAAAGACTTGATCACGTTACAGGACAAAAGTGTTCGGCGCTCTCTAGGCTGTATGTTTCTCGTTCGATCTGGGATGATGGATTCAAGCTTCAGTTTTTGTCCGAAATCGCCAAGATCAAAGTTGGGAACGTCCAAGACTTCACTCATTTCATGGGTCCTGTCATGTAACACTTCATTTTTATGGCATGCAGTCTGCATTTTCAACAATTCGTTTCAGTGGCCGGCCGGCCTTCGACAAGATCCTGGGCTATATCGAGAAGGCAAAAGCTGCTGGCGGGGAAATTCTCACCGGAGGAAGTGGTACGTTGGTAAACAGCGCGCCTTAGAGCCAAGCATTGACCATTGTTCTACTTCCAGGTGATGATTCCAAGGGTTATTTTATTCAGCCGACCGTCATTTTGACGAACGACCCTCGCTCAGTAACTATGATCGAGGAGATCTTTGGACCGGTGGTCACGGTAATTATCAGAATCGAGTTTAACACGACTTGCTGTAAACATATCCATATGGTCACACAGATCTATGTGTATGAGGACGCGGACTTTGACAAAACCCTGGAACTAATCGATAATACGTCTGCATACGCTTTGACCGGTTCTATGTACGTCAACGCTGGTGCATTCGAGAATCAGCTTTTCACTAGAGTTGTAGCTTCGCAACCGACCGAAAGGCACTCCTCACGGCCACAAACAAGTTGCGCAACGCGGCTGGTAATGTGTATTACAACGAGAAGTGCACGGGTGCGGTTGTTGGACAGCAACCTTTCGGCGGTGCTCGTGCAAGCGGGACGAACGATAAAGCAGGGAGCATCAACATCTTCTATCGCTTCGTCTCGGCTAGAAGCATAAAGGAAAATTTCATCGGGTTGGAAGATTTCCGGTACCCATCTAATCTTGTTTGATTGGATGGGGATGGGGAGTGAGAATGGAGACTTGTGAGGTGTCCTGTAAAGTATCGTCATCAAATCAGTCACCTGACACCCAAACTTTTTGGCTGAGTCGATCGAACAGTTTGGACCCCCGACCTTTGCCCTGGTCAGGCAAACGTTGCAAATCCCGGCATTGTGTCCTTGGTCTTATCTCTTCTTTTTGAATCGGTGACCAGCAGACTGTCCCGATCTAACCTCCAGGACAGCCGCAGCTCTGACGGACCCGCTTCCACGTACAGACGCCACCTTTGCCATATTACCAACCATTGACGCACCAGAGAGTCCTGGGCTGGCGAAGAATCAATGCAAGACGCTGTCCTGCGGATGTTGGTTGACAAGTGCAAACCCCTTCGGACATGGTCGATCCAAACCGCAGATCAGAAGCTGTAAGAGTCGCCCGTGCGCGGGTCTGGCAGTCCGCTGTCCAGGTGCTGGATACCCTATACCTCCTCAGTAGCATCGATCATGGCATGCAACTTTTAAAAGCGCCGTCGCATGCGACTGCATCAGCCAAGTTGGGCAACTTTGTGTCATCGTCTGCTCGCAGATCCTACGACGGCTGCCGGGCCACAGATATGCGAGACGGATTAAGAGGGAGCCGAGAACGCGCAAACAAGCAAGGCAGTCCAAAGTCGATTCACGTGCAAGTGAAAGCCTGCACTCCGATTAGGCGGAGGCATTGGCGATCATAACCCCCGTCAGTGCGAAAGGAAGGCAGGATCTGATCGAAGCATAGAGGTACGGGAACCTCCTGTGCAGTCATAGACTCATTCTATGATCGGCACAGAAGGCACGGTTGTCGTATTTGTTCGACGAGGTGGAGGTCAGAGGCCAATTGTTTGGTTGATTGAGGGTTTGCCCGCTTCGTCCAGCAGGGCACATAACGTGGGCATTGCCGAACTAAACAGGCTGAATGGACAGGCGATGGGCATACTGGCCGAGCTTGCGAGGGCCTATCGCGAGATGAACGACTCCGGGGCCCCTGCGCCTCGAGACGATACAGATAGGCGCACCAAAGATTCCTCAAGTTTTACATTACTCATTCCACACTACAGAGTGACATGAGGCAGGAACGTAATCTGGCATGCTTCCATTGCAAACAGCGTGTACAAACAAGTCTACCAAACAAGAGACAAAAGATATTTCCACGGCCTCGTGCTTGCCACGCCTTTTGAGCACCAATTGTGGAAATCTAATCGATTATAAAACCCAGCTTGGCTCTAGTTCTTTTTTTCCCTCGTCATTTCCACCTTTTTATTTCCTCGCCTCTTTCCTCCTCCATCCCAAATGGCTACCTACGAGGAGTACAAGTCCTTCACCGCTGACTCTGAAATCGGCGTTAGTGTCTCTGTTCCCTTCGTCGTCCGCTGTGCGCCTGAAGCACCATCCTATGCTAGCCCGGTGATGTCGTCGCTGTCAAGCGCGGCGGTAATCACCATGAAGGTATTGTTATCCGTTCCTTTATCGACTTTCGTGTAAGTCGAACAACATTTCCCACGTAACCTCGGAGGCTCAACGTCGACACAGGGCCGTCAAATCCTCGAAGTTCAGCTCGAAACGAACGAAATTCACCAAGCATGGTAAGTATCATCGTGCATTCTGGTCCATTGGCTCACCGCGCCTACAGGTACCCCACTGTCACCCGTGTGAGACGTACAGTGTCCTACTCCAGGCCTCCTCCCATCCTCAAGCAGCGCACTGTTGAACGACAAATTTACTGGTAGTCACCTCACTGGTCGCCCTCCTTCGTTGACCGCCTTACTCGGACCGTCGAATGTTTTGTATTGTTATGTATGCGCTGTTCGCCGCTCACGGTCATGGTACTTGAAGCTCCGTCAGGGAGTGGAACAATTTCACTCGTATGATAGCTTGTTGACATCGCTCCGTTGGGTTGTCCACTGCGTGGATTGGTGCAAGGCATCCACGAAATATCTTATTTACTCGATTGGTGAGAGCGGTTGTATTGCGTTGAAAGTGGGCCATTGTCGTGGAGTTCTGTGGTACACAGTAAATTCAATTCACTTGCCTTGGTCAGGTCTGGTTCTCGCGTCCATGGAAAGCAAGCATCGAACTGAGTTCCTATCTTCTACGCTGCGTAAGTGAAGGTGGATAATTTGCGGCAGAATTACCACAATCGTGATCGAGGGTGTCTAGTAAAGATACATGGGTGCGCAATAACAAAAAGCGGCAAGCGAAGTGTAGTTCGATTCATGCATGAAGGTTTATAATAGAGGATTGTAGCGATTGAGCTGGTACATGACGGAATGAGGGAGCTGAAGAAGATTGTGAGAAGGGCGCGGAAGTGGGATGGCTATGGAGATCAGGGGCTGATGCTGATAGATTCGACGTATCAAGTAACTCCATCCCGGAATGAGTTCGCGGCCTTCTCGGTCTCAGAGTAACTGATGAGTGACTGGCGTTTCCGTTTGGGAGGATCGAGGACGGAGAAGCCCTATTCCCATTCGGCAGGAAGTCTTTGCTGTGACCACATTCCGATGGCGCAATGGATGCACTCCTCCCTCTTCTCGCGGCCACACTTCGCACAATCCGCGCGCCATACACTGACTTCTCCTTCTCATCTCTCGAGGCTAGCGACGCCGTAGATCGGTTGACACTGTTATCGAAGTGGTTCGGCTTAAGGGTTTCCTCTGAGCTTCGTGGTGAGTCGGGAAGTGAGTGAATGCCAGGGCGCGACTGTACCACGCGTTCGTAATAGAGCATGAAGGCTCCTGAACCTTCCTGTAGTACAGTTTCAATGCCGCATTCTTTGACGGAATCGTCACTGATGCGAAGCCAGCCCCGGCCAGGTCGGTACATTGAGTCGACCTGGTCATCGTCATCTCTGACGTTTCCGTGCCGCAGGCACTTGTTGCACTCGCAACCCAGGCCGTGTACTAAACGCGGAGGGGCAAAGCGGGTCGCGCCACACGACAGAGGACGGGGCTTTCGTCGGAAACAAACATAGTGTCCGAAGGAATGTTGCCCATAGTGACAGACGACGGCAGCTAGACGATAAATAGTCCTGGGCGTCGAGTACATAACCTGGGTGGGTGTGGTAGAGCGAGGCAGGTTTGGGGGTGGCGTGGAGATTGGAACCGAGGGAACAGTGGAAAGATTGCCGGAAGTTGTGAATGGAGTGAGATCCAGAATTTCGGGAAAGATAATTCGTATTGAATTTTTCATCGCAAATTGGCCGTAGCTTAGCGAGCGGTTGAGGTGGAGCACAAGCACTAAGGGAGGCTGGCTAGTGTCAGACTGACGCAGTGGCTCAGAATTGAAGTGAGTATACCCGTGCAACCATCGCCTGCTTTGTGGAGGCTCTACTGAGTACCTTGTCCAACTTTACTCCTCTCACATCCTCTTCCAACCGACCATGATTGAGTGACGCTCTTAATTTTACCTCTAATTTCCTTGCTTCCTTTGCTTTGCGCTTCCTGGAAATGGAGGCTTGTGCATCGGAGCTGACGAGTTTCTCCAAACGTTCTGCTTCTACTGCAAGACGTTCGTGAGTTGCGATCACCGAACACTTGCGGCAAATACAATCGTTCAACAGTTCGAGTTTGGTGTATTCAGCGAGACAATCTTCGAGGCGGCAGCTAGCCTAATCCATGATAAGCGAAGAAGAGCCTCACTGCGCAACGCAACTCACAACGTATCTCGGCACCGCCAGCTGCCAGCTGTCAAAGGCAAAGTGCATAACAGCTTCTGTGTATCCGCATTCCATGCAGCTTCTCCTGTTGGCCGTCAACCCGTCAAATACAGTCATACCAATGTCTCTGCCTGCTTGTTCATCAAGCTGCGATAGCCCTCCGAGGCCCCGATCTCGTTGGCGTTCCCTGTTGACGGCGGCGATTTCTTTCTTTATACATTCGGAGACAAGCTGGAACAATTCCTGGGCATCTTGATGTTCGCGAGAAGAGAAAAGGGTGTTGTGCTTTCCAGGAGAGTGATTTACCAGGGCCTCGATGATCTCGAGCGGTCGGATGGAATGGTACGATCTTCGAGGAGTATTTAATTCTAAACATGCTTTCAGCGGGAATACGGCTCTCCAAATGTACCACATGGACCTTGTAGCAACACGAGAAGGGTGTCGATGACTGGTGAGGCAACATCCAACTGCACGGCCCTTTCGTGAGCAGCTGCTAGGTAAGGTTGCAGGTACGATAAAGAAGCCATTGCCTAGAATTGTCGTGAGACAAAATGTGCATAAGGAATTGTTGGCGATGAGTTGACCTGGATAGTAGAGTTCATGAAACAGTATGTGCCTGAGATATTGACGAGGCCAGGATAATAACCCTCCACCAGTTCCTGTCTAGTATCTGAATTGGAGTGTCAGATTACACTGTTCGAAAACTGAAGACTCGACGCACCTGGACTGTATCCGTTCATCTCAAGCTGTTCACCGCGAGTACGAACGTGTTTCTTCTTTAGTTTTTTCGTCTCATGCGATGACGCGACATTCGATTGGCTGCTTCCCCAACTCCAAGGAAAGAAAGACCCGAGATTTTCGAGGACCATGATGAATGACGTAGACCCGAACGAAAACCTTTTGAGAGTTTGGAAACAGACGAGAGTAGTGAGAGGGAAAAGGAAGAGCACAACGAAAGGTGCAATCTGCGAGAAGAGCGGATGTTGGAGTGGGTTTGTGAACCAGACCGTAGACTCTTCGGACGTGTTCATGAAGGTGAACCGCTTTCACGCCGTCAATGACATGAGCGCCGTTGCCGGGCAGTTGAACTCTTAGTAGTCGCGGCGAACTCGCTCGATATATTGCACAGGTCTATGTAAGGGACTGTATCAATCATATATATATATTCCTTCGCTGAGGAGCGTCGATGGCTACCTAGCGCAATGGTAGCGCGTTTGGCTTCGATCGCCTAACGGTACCAAAAGGTTGCAGGTTCGAGTCCTGCGGTGGTCATTACTTTTTGCCAGAACTTTCAGTTTTTCGGCTCACGTGACACTATGACGGCGGTACGCGAACCACGCGTCGAGTAATTGCAAGCACTTCAAGCAGGCGCCGTATTTGTCAAGTTGACGCGCACACGCCGACGACGCCCTGGTTTAGCCACACCAGCTCTCGTTCTTCACCTACCGGAATGCTATTCTCCCAACACTCTTCCAACCCCCTGGAGGTTGGCTCCTCAGATCCGCGGAACAGGGCATACCACAGAGAGTATCTGTCTGCGCAGAGAATAAGTGGCGCTCAAAACCTTACGTCCGAGGACTGCGGTGGCAATTGCAGTCGCCAAGACATGGTCGACTATCACAACCATCTCGCTCAGCTGTACAATCGACCGTTATCCGCCTCAAAGCCCAGGGTAGATCAATTGCCTGTCATGGTCGATCTTGACGAAAGCGACGACGAGCTGCACTCTATGGATTGCCCGCAGGATATGTGCGATCTGGAGGGTTATGATGAGGATGGCGACGACGCAGACGCACAGGGAGACACGGATGAAGAGATGACGATACACCTCAAACCCACAGAAGAGCGAGAAGAAATTCAACTGGAGATTGCCAGTTTGTTGGCAGCCGTACCCCAACTATCACACGACTACAGGATCGTGGACCGCCTGGGCACGGGGACTTTCTCGTCTGTCTACAAGGCCATCGACCTGTGGTATCATACCAAGTGGGATGATACCCCATGGCATGGTCATCATCCCCAAGCGTCGTCAGCCCACCATCAAACTGTGCCCCACCACAAGGGAAGTAAAGTCTTTGTTGCCATCAAACGTATCTACGTGACGAGCAATCCCGAACGTATTCGAAATGAAATATCCATTATGGAAGACTGTCGAGGAACTCGACACATATGCCAGCTAATTACTGCGTTTCGCACTCGAGACCAAGTAGTTGCAATTATGCCCTACAACCGCAATGAGGATTTTCGCGTAAGTGTCTCGAATACGTCGCTACAGCATCGTTCACAACTTTCCTAGGAATTTTTTATGGATCTCTCAATGGCGGGCATAAAAGCATACTTCCAGTGTATGTTTCGGGCGCTGCGCGATGTTCATGCTCGAGGCATCATCCACCGTGATGTTAAACCTGCTAACTTTCTCTTTGACCCTCGGACCGGCATCGGAACCCTGTGTGACTTTGGCCTAGCTAGTGTATGCTCTCTCCGATTCCTCTTGTGCAAATCATTCTCATGCTCAGTATCAGCGAATGGACTCGTCAATCCCAATGCATGGAGCATGCCTCCACACGCCGCCGTCGCGTGATTTTCCACACGGCAAGGTCAGATCCCGGGAGGAATACGACGTAGAACACCTTAAGAAGGTACAAAAGGAGGCTCGACAAAAAAGTTCGTGGACAAGCGACAGAGTTGGATATCCCGAGAAAGATACTCGGTTTGTTTTTGATGTGTCTTCCATTTGTTTGCCTGTCTCAGCGATATGCAGTCCCCATTCAAAGGCTAATCGAGCGGGTACGCGGGGATTTCGAGCTCCAGAAGTTCTGTTAAAATGCGGATCTCAGTCGGGAGGTGGGCTTCTTTACGTGTTTGAACATATTGTTGGGATCTGACTCCCCGCAAAGCAATTGACGTTTGGGCAGCTGGAATCATTCTGCTCTTCTTTTTGACAATAAAATTCCCTCTGTTTCAGTCGAGCGACGATATCGAAGCCCTAATGGAAATTGCTACCATCATTGGTCGCCAAAAGATGGAGAAGGCGGCTATCCTACACAGTTCGTGCCCTGTCATTTCGAATGATCCTTCGTAAATGCTATTCTTCAGGTCGCACGTTTGCAACCAATGTACCATCCTTGACCCTCGAGGGCATCAGTTGGCAGGAATTTGTTGAAAAACAAAATCCTGGACTGATGCAGGTACGGCACCCTGACCCTCGTTACTACCCGTACAACAGGATTGAATCACAATCTACATCTGGTTGCCCTCCTCCGTCATCATCAACACACTCGTTGTCCCCTACGTGTAATGGAAGTCATTCGTCATCGCGTTCATCGACACCGACACATGCGATTATACCATATCCTACTGAAGAAACACACAAGGCTGATGTAGAAAATGCCCTTTCACTCCTTAAGCAATTGATGGAACCAGAATCCCACCGCCGAATTACGCCGCGCGACGCGCTATATCATCCATTCCTTACAGACCCTTCGGAACCCGAGGATGATGAACTCTTTCCGCACCCTCCTGGTGAAGGAGTATGTCAGAAATACCATTTTAAAGACACGGTCACAGAGGAACATTGTGTGCTCCTCAACACTGATGGAGAAGACAAGGTCAGGAGGCTAGTAGCTGGTGAGGGAATAGCTATCGGGAGTGCACCTTGCGAATTTCATAGAAGAGGATTTGGTTTGGAAGAGTAATATGTAGAAGATACGATTTTTCCTTTCGCTTTGTTTGTGGGTGAGCAAAGAGCAACCGGCAAGCCACAGTGCCTATACTCTCACAGAGCGTGGGGGAACATGAAGCCTCTCCCAAAAGCACCCAGAGTTGGCCCATCACCGTCCGGTGGATTTCCAAAACTTGCGAGTTTGCAACATCGCCCAAGTGCGACTCGGAGGCTCTCTAAATTGTAGCCAAGCAATCCGCAGGAATGCGGCTAGCATGGTGCACGGATAGCTGTCGCTGTGCGCCAATAAACATTTCTTTCGTCATTACCTCTATCTGCACACCTTTTCTGCTGCAGGATGTGGAAATCCCGCGTCGTTGCGCCCAACTTGGATATTGGGGTGTGAGAAAAAATATGACCACCGCAGGACTCGAACCTGCAACCTTTTGGTACCGTTGGGCGATCGAAGCCAAACGCGCTACCATTGCGCTAGGTAGCCTTCGTGTTACGTGCTGAGTGAAAACACCCCCTATTCCATTGAACTTCCATTTACATACACTCGAGTACATGTGCTTGAATTCGAACTTCATGGCGCTCAACTGGGTGACAATCGTTGATGCGAAACCCTTGATCCTGCAGGGGGAAAGCTCTATTGATACTATTGACGGTGTCAAATACAGCCTCACCATTCCATCGACACCGGCATCCGCTGGAGTGAGCGACAGGCTGAAGAAAATTGAGGGAGTTGGTACAATCTCTCTCACAGACCAACGGGTATGCGCCAGCACACGCACTAACTAGACACGCCTTAAATGATTACCTCCACCGTGGAACAGCTTATATGGATTAACTCAGATGCCGCATCATCCTTCAAGTCGTTGACGATACCCCTTCCCTCTATCCTCTCTTCGAAGTTCGAGCAGCCCGTATTCGGAGCAAACTGCCTCATGATCGGTGTGAAGCCCACCCCTGACGGTGGCCTTGCGGAAGGGACTTCGCTCGAGATCAGGTTCGTCAGTACGGGGATGTTCAGGTTTGTCAACATTCTGGAGAAGACGCGAGAGAGGGCAATATTTATGAAGAGGCAGCTGTTGGAGGACGAAGAACATCTGCGTTCGCCAATCCATCTCTTCGGTCGCTTCTATCCGGCTGACTAGTTACCTCATAGCTGAGTATACAACGTCTGCTGGCACGTCTTCAGCCGGCAGCGGACTCGCGCCCTATCCCGATCTTCCTCCAGGGTATGATGGCTGAGGAGCTATGCCCGACCTTGATGGCTCGAGGCCGAATGCATGAGCTGCAATCATAGTAGATACTTGTCAACGGTGTTCGTTTTCATGAATCCTTGACTACCTGAGCAGATGAAGTACCGGACCAAATCGTATGGACAACTATCGGCTTCCGGAAATTCCAGCGTTCGTTCTGCGTATCTAATCAACAACGATAGAGGTGAATAATAGTTAAAAGTCAGATTTGTCCCGATATATGATGTATCACGAATATACAGTTAGAGCGCGATGCTAAATACTAGATATCCCTCCCTTGACCCTCCCGGCCAAATATTCGAGGTACGCCAACATCCTCCCGAGGGCCACTGTGGAGGGTGCGGGGGTGCATGGAGTCGAGAGTGGCTCCCGCTGCTGCCCAAGATGTCAAACTGGGAATGAAAGAGGTAAGTGTTGGAGGTCGGGGTGGCTGAGAACGCGGCAGTATGCTTTTGGCGTCACCGGAAGCAGGATCATACTTGTCGGATGGCGGCCCGGAAGCAGAGTCGGGAGAACTTTCTGATGGCCCAGAAGCAGAGGCAACCCCAGAGATCGTGTGCGACGCGACTTGTTTGAAATTCCGCACCGTTCGACTTAGCTTCCGTAACACCGATCTTTGCTCTGACCAAGGCCCAGCTAGGTCACTTGACTCTGGATTATCCTCATTCCCGGCTCCGCTTTGACTCATGAATGTTGAATGGATGGATGAATCCGAGAGACCACGCCGGCCTAAGGTACGTTCCAAAAAAGGACTAGGGGTATTATCTGCCTCCAGATCTTCGGCACTACGTGGGGAAACGGAACGAGCAACCAGTATCGCATCGACATCTCGCGTCAACATAGGTTCTCGTTGTCTGACTGCAGGCCTTCCCATAGTGGCGGTACCTGTCTCTGCAGGTTCCGCGGCCAAAAAAGCGGACTGAACACGACGGGGTACGCGAGGCAGGACGACCCACGGTTCTGACGTGTCATCTGGGTGCGGCGCGCCTGCGAAAATGCCCATCACGCTACGAACGTTGGTTTGTGTCGGTGCAGATAGATGGGAGAGTGAAGGGTGAGTGGCCCCTTCATCATTCGGGTGTGCCGAGAACACGCTGGTTACCGATTTACCGGCACCAGTGCCAGAAAATTCGACGTTAACTGTGGTAGCGGACGCTGCAAGTGCGGGACTCGTCTTTGGCACCGGACGTGACGGTCGAATGTTTCCAAGGCCTCTGCTAGTTGGTCGCGGAGGAGTCCTTGTGATAGAGGCTAGAAAGTCTGTGTCGTGCGAGGGAGAACTGAACAGCTTCGAGAAAGGGGACATCCAGCTTGTTCCAATGCCAGCGTCGAACTCCTTTCTCTCCTTTTCCATCGCTTCCGCTTTCGTGGGATCCATGGCCATTTCGCTGACTTTAGCTGCGATATTTGGCTCAAGTATGACATGGTTCAGAGTCGCACGCATCTGACCCATCTCCTCCAAGGATTCCTTAAATAACTTGAACAGTCCGCGAAGTTCCTTCCGCGTGCACAACGTGGTCATCTTCTCGTCTTCAAGCCAGGCGCGGTATTGCGCCCGCACATGCGAAACGTCCGACAGAATATTGCCGATGGTTGTTCGGGTAAGGTGCTTGACGTCTGCACCACGCAAGTGCTGGCGTTTAAGACGGTTTGTGAGTGTAAGGGCATCAGCGTGTATCATGCGTTGAAGGAGCGAGTGCATGCGCTCCAAAAGACTCGACATTGGTGAACCATCGCCATCAATCAACGAAGACGAATCCGAATGGCCATCAGGAAGAGACATAGAGTGATCCATGAAGGATGACGACACTTGGCTGAAACCATGTGATCCAAGCCACCGATCGGTCTGTACAGCCTTCATGGCTTGATGTGGGTGCAGCAGCCCCTCAGCATCGCTCTCCGGCCCGTTATCCGTGTCGAGACTGAGATCCGACGGTGGATATCGGGGCTGAGGATGAACGAAGCCGGTATACTTCGTTGTCGGGGCCGACAGGGAGTCTGCCGGAGAGAGTGGTCTACGACCAGTCTCGGGAGTTAACGGCTCCTAACAATGAAAGTAAGCCAGATTAACACGGAACTGGAACTTCTTACATAGGCATGGCGGGATCGTGAGTCAATACTAGATGG
>JBBPSZ010000400.1:0-11851 GCA_038093835.1 Strobilomyces confusus
AGATCAGCCAATACTCACATCCACCTGGTTGTGGCGCCGGCTGTTGCTGTTGCTGTTGCTGTGGTTGACCAAAAAGACCGGTCCCGGTACCAGTAGTTGGAGTCGCTCCGAAAAGGCCCGTGGTAGGTTGCGTTGGCTGAGCCTGTTGCTGACCAAATAGACCAGTACCGAAACCGGTGCCAGCCGACTGGGTGGGCTGACCAAAGATGGAGGGCTTCGCAGTAGTTGCACCTGAAGTTGGAATCAGTAAACGGTCCTTCAACTTAGGCGGATCGACTCACCGAAAACGTTTGAAGTCTGCTGCTGCTGAGGCTGACCGAAGATACTTGTACCGGTGGCAGGCTGAGTTACAGGTGGACCGAAGGCACCAGTAGAGCCCGTACTTCCAAATGTACTCCCGCCTGCTGTAGAACAGGTCAGATGAAACGTGAGGCGATTGTGAACTACCTCATACTCGGTTGACCAAATGTACCCCCAAATCCCGCAGCAGGCTTTGCTTGCCCGAATGCATTTGTGCCACCGAAGATGCTTGTACCGGTGCTTGTAGTGGGCTGTTGAGGGGGTTGTTGAGGTTGGCCAAAGGCACCAAAGGCTGACGATTGCTGCTGCTGCTGAGGTTGCCCGAAGGCAGAACCTCCACCAAAGATACTCGTAGCAGTGCTGGTGCCCGCCGCGGGCTGCTGCTGTCCAAAGGCTCCAAATGCACCCGTGGCGGGCTGAGTGGTGGTCCCGAACGCACTAGTGGTTCCCCCGAATATCGAACCAGTCGTGGGTTGCTGCGTTGTAGTTGGCGCCCCAAAGAGACTAGTTGTTTGCGTGGCCGGAACTCCGAATGATGTTTGGCCAAATGCACCAGCCGTCTTGCGATTTTGCTGGTAGTCTTGGAGGCGTAATTCCTATTTCACGGAATCAACTACCATAACGAATGGAAGGGGAATTCCAAAAATGCATCTATTTACCTCTAGGGATGTTCCCCTGTAAGCTGGCGTAGCCGTGATGGTTTGATATTGGAGAATGGAGCTCGGGTTGGCAGGATCCTTTTCATTGAAAACAGAATACGCGGGTGTAGAGGTGCCCGTCGTCACTGGTGGTGGATTGGCATCTGTACTCGCTGCTGAAGGGCATGAGGCAGAGAGACACATTTCATAAACATAGTGGGGCGTACTTGCGGTTGTGCCACCGAAGGTAGTTGTAGGCTTTGGCTGCCCAAAAAGCGAAGTACCACTACCAAAGGCGCTGCTTGTAGTCGGAGCGGTGGACCCGAAAACATTCGTCCCCGATGTTCCAGTAGCGGGAGTCCCTCCAAATGCACTCCCACCCGCACCGAACGCAGAGGTACTTCCTCCACCAAACGCGCCAAATCCTGTGGCTGGTTTAGGGGCGCCAAAGGCGGAAGTGCCGGTGGAAGCAGCGGTGTTTTGACCAAACGCGCCTAGAGATCGAATGCAGCGTTGACAAGAAGATCGCACAACATGTGGGAAGCAAACGAACCGAAGGCCGAAGTTCCAGCATTGCTCGTTCCAAGGTTTCCAAACATTGGATTCGCTGGTGGCTGCTGCTGCTGACCAAATGCGTTGGTTGGACCGAAAGCTGCACTTGGTGGTTAAAGGTGCGAAAAGAAGGATGTATATGACTCGCCTCCGCTTCCGAAAGAGCTTGGTTGACCAAAAGCGGAACCTTGGGTCTGCTGTTGATTCTGCTGAGGATTAGCCCAGGAAGACTGCGTCGTGCTGGACCCAAACATTGCGGCTTGCGTTGAGACCAGACACAATATGGGCCCTCGTCGCTGTCGTCCGCGCGAGCGACCTAGGCGCGGGGTTTGAACTTTTGATATTCCGACCTCGCGGCTTCTCGCGATCATGGCACGAGAAAATCAACGCCGGGCTTGCAGACGCCGCGATGCCAGGCAAAAAGTCGACATTTGACACGATCGAACGCGAGGAGTCCTTCAGAGAGCCGCCGAAACATGCGTCAACGTACCCAACTCTCAACGAATTCGCTGCACCACACATCGAATCTTTCAACGCTCTCTTCGACGACTCTGGGCTGCCCAAGGGCGACGGCGACGGCAAGGGTCTGCTATCCACCGCTCTCAAAGATATAGGTGAACGTGTCGTGTTTGACGGGACCGGTCAAGTTGGCACAGAGAGCGGCCAGGCAGGGTGGGGAAATCGCCTCAGCCGTGAGTAAACAATACCTGCGCAGAGATTCGGTTCGTGATTCAGGATGTCAGTTTGGATTGAAGAGGTATCGATCGCGCCTCCAAGAGTACCCGATCGCGATACTTGGAGTACGGAACGGAGAATCTACCCAGCGGAGGTACCGGACCCCCTATGCCTTGGATTATCTTCTGAATCGGGTTACCAAGGCGCGAGAACGGCTCACGTCATATAGGGGTCGTATGCAAGCCAAAGTCTGCTGGACGATAAACGGAGATGCACATTCAGATCAATGTGTTATGCGTGATTGTGGCCTCGTCCCGATCATGGTTCGAGTAAGTGTTAATTACTTCTACGCGTATCAGCCACCGACTTGTCTCAGTCGATTCGGTGCAACTTGCGCGGTTTGCCGCCATCTGAACTTGTTCGGCGACATGAAGAGCCAGAAGAGTTTGGCGGATATTTCATCATCAACGGAAACGAGAGACTTATTCGATACCTTATACTTCCCCGTCGCAATCATGTCATATCTCTCCTCCGTCCCTCCTTTACTAACCGTGGTCCATCTTATACCCAGCACGCCGTCCAAATCCGTTGCGCTAGACCTGACCAGTCTAGCGTCACCAATACCCTTCACTACCTCTCTAACGGGAGCGCTATGCTCCGATTCAGCTGGCGAAAACAAGAATATGTGATTCCTATCATGTTGGTTCTTAAAGCACTCGTCGGTGCTTCTGATCAAGAGATATTCGAACACGTCATAATGCAAGATTACGAGAACACCTTTCTAACTGATCGCGTGGAGTTGCTTTTGCGTAGCTTCAAAATGTACAGTCTGTACACGGGAGATCAGTGTCTCGAATACTTGGGTGACAAATTTCGTGTTGTCTTGGACACGCCGGAAGACTGGAACAACAGAATACTCGGCGCTTGGTTGATCCAGAAAATGGTGTTGGTCCATCTTGAGGAGCCCCGTGATAAATTCCGGATGTTAATGTAAGTTTTCTCATATTGACGTCGATGGTCGCTGACCTTGGGCACAGTTACATGCTGCGAAAGTTGTATGCATTGGTGTCCGGATCATGCTCTGCAGACAACCCAGATTCACCCCAACACCAAGAGGTTCTCCTCCCGGGATACCTGTATGGCATGATTATAAAAGAACGCCTTGAGGAGGCCCTCAATCAAGTTCGCAATCAGATTGGCACTGATGTCCGAAGAGCCGAACCTCCACCCGACTTCTTGGATAGTGGGTTTGCTACATATCATATCATTTTCCGAAATTTATGGTTGGTATAGAGCGGTACATTACGAAAGTTATCCAAAAGGTCAACTGGGACATTGGCTCGAGGATGTCTAATTTCCTCGCGACTGGAAATCTGATTTCTCCATCGGGTCTCGATCTGCAACAGGCCTCAGGCTTTACTATCGTCGCGGAAAAGCTAAATTGGTCACGTTATATCAGTCATTTCAGATGCATTCACCGTGGTGCATTCTTTGCGGAACTCAAAACAACTGCTGTACGAAAGCTTCTCCCAGAATCATGGGGTGAGTGCATTCACTGCAACACGCCCATACAGGTTTGGATGATCTTCTTGGCTAGGCTTCCTTTGTCCCGTCCATACACCAGATGGCACACCATGTGGTCTTTTGAACCACCTCTCCCGTACCTGTCGTATCGTCACGACACCCCTGGCTGTTGTTCATATTCCTAGGCTGCTCGCCGCTCATGGCATGACTCAGCCTTTTTCATGCTCGGTGGTCGGTCGCAAAAATATGTGTGTCCAGCTCGATGGTCGCGTTATTGGTTGGGCACGACCGACTATCGCAAAACAACTTGCAGAAAGCCTGAGGATATGGAAAACAGAGGGAATCAACAAGATCCCACTCGATCTTGAAATTGGATTCGTTCCGGAATCCAAAAGTGGACAGTATCCTGGGTTGTTTTTGTTTTCCTCGAGAGCACGGATGATGAGGCCCGTCAAGTTCTTGGCCAACGGCAAAGATGATCAAGTTGGATCCTTCGAGCAGGTGTATGTGAATATAGCAGTGAAGCCAGATGAGATCGAACCTGGCGTCACCACCCATGTCGAACATGCACCGACGAATTTCCTTTCTGTCCTTGCGAACTTGACACCCTTCTCCGATTTTAACCAGGTGAGTGAAGTGGCTATATACAAGCCGTGCATCCACCAACAAGCACTGCAGAGCCCCCGCAACATCTATCAATGTCAGGTACGTGTTGTCCGAAAGATCTTGTACGGTGATCCTGATTGTTGGAGCTTTAGATGGCCAAACAAACTATGGGAACCCCATCAACTGCGCTCCAACACCGAACGGACAACAAACTCTATCGACTTCAAACAGGCCAGACCCCTATCGTCCGACCCCGTCTACACAACACCTATGCCATGGACGCTTTCCCAAACGGCACCAATGCCGTCGTCGCAGTTATTTCCTACACAGGCTATGACATGGAAGATGCCATGATTCTTAACAAGTCCGCTCACGAGCGTGGCTTCGCCTACGGAACTATCTACAAGTCACAAATTATTGACCTTAAGGACATGCGTGGTTCATCCAAGTCAAATTCTGTCGCAACACTTCATTTTGGTCTCGGACACGATATCAGGACGGAAGAAGGCGATCGGCAACACACGTGTGTGCAGTGCCTAGATAAGGATGGGCTCCCTTATGTCGGTGTCAAGTTGAATGCGGGGGATCCGATCGCTGCGTACGTAGATGATACAACTGGTCGCACGAGGTTTGTGAGGTACAAGGGCGACGAGCAAGGCATTATCGACCGAGTCCGGTTGCTAGGTACGCGATTTATCTTACTTTCCCCGCAGTACTGACGTCTACCACAGGTTCTGACACAGGTGACACTGAACTCCAAAAAGTACACATCACCCTTCGCATCACCCGTTCGCCTGTCATTGGGGACAAGTTCTCGTCCCGTCACGGACAAAAAGGCGTCTGCTCACAAAAATGGCCCGCGATTGACATGCCTTTCACGGAAAGTGGGCTACAACCCGATGTGATCATCAACCCGCATGCATTCCCGAGTCGAATGACGATCGGAATGTTGGTCGAGAGTATGGCTGGGAAAGCCGGTGCTATGCACGGTGTAGCTCAGGACGCAACACCATTCGAGTTCGGACACCTCTTTTCTGCCCCATTTCACGCTGACCTGACTCGTCGCAGATTCTCTGAAGAAGACAGGGCAGTTGATTACCTTGGGGAACAACTTTTAGCCGCAGGATACAATTACTATGGCAATGAGCCCATGTATTCAGGCATCGCCGGAGAAGAGTTTGCAGCGGACATCTACATTGGCGTCGTGTATTACCAACGTCTCCGTCACATGGTTCTCGACAAGTTTCAGGTACGAACGACGGGCCCTGTCGATGCCCTCACACGTCAGCCCGTCAAGGTGCGTTTCTCGTCCTTGCGCACATTCCGGATTGACAGCCACACGTTGCTGTTCGGAACAGGGTCGCAAACGTGCGGGTGGCATTCGTTTCGGAGAGATGGAACGGGACGCGCTGATCGCACACGGTACATCCTTCCTTTTACAAGATCGTCTCATGAACTGTTCCGACTACTCTACGACATGGGTTTGCCGGACGTGCGGGAGCATTATTTCGCTGGGCTACGACGATGTTAGTCTCGGAGAGATATCGATGACCGGCGCTATGAGAGCGGCAGGTCCAGGTGGCGAACATTGTAGAGTTTGCCGTGTCGCAGCCGAGGAAGAGGGCGATCAGGCGCGAAGAGCATCGACTACCGGCCGAAATGCAAGACCTGGGCCGGAGGTCGCAGTGGCAATACCCGCCACGCATGTGCTTCGTTCCTCTAGAAAAGGGGGCGATATGGACGTGGTGGCGGTCCCATATGTATTTCGCTACCTTTGCGCCGAATTGGCAGCTATGGGTATCGCAGTCGCGTTGCAGGTGCAATAAGCCAACGCGACTGCGGATCAGGCTCCGATGTAGCTGTCTCTCGAAAAGTCATTGACAGCGTTCCAGAAGTATATGGTACACAATTAAACCCTACGCACAGCGGTAAGAAACGGATACGAATGACAGCAGGTTCAACGAAATAATCAATAGAAGTGGTATGGTTTGACAACCGTATATAGTGGGAGATAGAACCGTAAGAGAATCCACAGTCCATGAACGAGTGTGTGAAAAATAGGGTATTTTCAACAATTTTCGTGTGTCTCCGTTGGTCTGTTCGCTGATGAGGCGAAGGAAGCGTTATCCCTAACTTGGAGCTGGGTCTTAACTGGATCTGCGCTGCGGGCGTCAAGTGAGATTTTATGATGAATGTCGATTTCACCACCTCCGAGGAATAGTTCAACGATTGTTCTTTCTAACCCGTTGCCAGTAGAGTCATCTGGGGGTGGCGTGAGGGCTTGTAAATCGGCCGCGCCCAAATTGAGCTTGGCGCGGGCCAGAAACATATCCACAAGGATACGACATTCGGCGGCACTCGTAGCATGCTCGAGCATCGCTCGCATCTCACGGGCATGTTCAAGTACTGACAGAGCTGGCGGAGGAGTTTGCACAGCAGGTGCTGGAACAATTTTCTGGCACTGAGAAGAGGTAGTCTTGGAAGACACGCGTTGGGGTATGGTAGGAGACGACGGTGAACGTGAACGCTGAACCGCGACCGTTGGAGTCGTCTCTGATGTTTCGGCACGTGTGGGTACGGGAATGGAAGCGAGAGGAGGTGAATGTGAGGTCGACAAAGGCGGGACCTCGAGATGCTGAATGTGGCGGGAAATATCAGTTTCCAAGGTCCTCTGAGATTTCACTACAATAGGCGTGGTGGTCCTGAGCGAAGCTCCTTCCGTACTAGTGGAAAGAGAAGGAACAGAAGAACCCGGAGTCTCCCCTTCCATTGACTTATCCCAGGTAGGGTGTAGCTTTTGAATACACGACTGCGCTCGCTGGCGTGGATATGATCCAGCTTGGTCCGTGAAACCTTGTTCTGAAGATGCCGCAGACGGTGAACCAGATGGAGGATAACGAGGGGGTACAGGCCGGTTGGCGAGGGGGGAAAGGTTTGTCATGGACTTGCTTGGAACATCTCCTGACCCGACGGTCATCTTGCGAGGGGACTTGACGGTATCACTGGCCAAGGTAATCCTGGATATCATCTTCTGCAACCGTCCAGATTTCTTGGGCATCGGGGACAGCGAGGAAAGGGAATTCTCGCTAGGATTGAACTCCGGAGGTCCCTCCGCTAGGAAAGCAATTAACTCCTTGGTACCGGTTGAGAACCCTCGTTGCCGATCATGTGGCTTGGGGGAAGTAGCCTTCAACTCTCCCATGCCGTCGTCATCCGAACCCGCCGTGGCGCTCTCCAGATCGAGGGACTCTCGACTACGTGGTACAGTTCGCGCGCGGGACGAACGGGAAATATTGAGGTCCAGCTCCTGTGGAGGTGCCCTTCTCCTGGGTATGGAAACGGAGGCTAGGTATTGATCAGCAATAGCAGAGTTTGATTCTGACAGTGCATGTTTGTTTTGCGTCATGTCCGACACCGTTGTAGACGGGTCTGTCGTTGAGGATGCGCGGACGCGAGTAAGGGGGGAAGCGGTGTAGCCTGAGGTGGTCGCTGCACTCAGTTGTCGAGGTCGTGAAGTCGGCGGAGGCTTCTGCGTTAAACGATCGTCTTCGCTGCCAATGATAGAACCTGCTCGTCGTACAACTGGAGTTGACCCGTTCGCACACTTGGCTGGCTCCGGAGAGAAATGAGATGGGGGGGTGTCGATGTCATTGGACTTTTCAGACGTTGAAGGGGCTTTCTGGCGACCATTTGCACGTGCCTTTTCTTTGTTCACGACCTGAGTGGCGGCGGTCGATTCAAAAAACACAATAACAAAGTGGATGCCATGTACGTACCTCCATCGTGCGCAGCCTATCTGGGGTCAAGGAAACCTTCATTGTCGAGCCTGACCTCATCATGTCGTCAAACTCTTGGGAACGCGTATCCTCCTTGGGAGAGAAAGACGAAATTAGGGAGGAAGGGGCAAGATGGAATGGAGAAGGACGTACGCTAAAAGTGGGTGATATAGGAGACCTGTCACCCTTGCTAGCGAGGGATTGCTTTGTATTTGCACTCGCAAAGGAATCCATTTTTCGATGTCCAGGATCGCTTCCACTGACGAAATCCTGCGAAACTTTGTTATATAACATTTTGACAGCTCGCGAGGAAGGCCTAGAAGAGTGCGCGGTCGAAGCGGGCGCATTGCTGGCGGACTCGGATGACAGACGAGTACGAGACTGGTGGATAGATCCATTGCGGCGAACAGCCAGAGGGACGCTATCACTGTCTGGCGCGACCGACATACTCCGCCGGGCCCTTGGCATTTTCGAAAGCGCCTCGATTTGACCATAAACTTACCAAAGAAAAAAAAAAGAAAGTGAAACGTCAGCCCAAAACGATTAACAAATGCGACAGGAACTCACCTGCCATATTTTTGAAAAGTCCGTAAACGGAACTGTCCTCACACAGGGCAATGAACAGATCCTGCCCATTTGCGACCGCTCGACTGCTGTCACGGGCTGCGACGCGACCGACGTTCGAAACGATGTGTCTGGAAAAATAATCAGCATCATAACAGCAGCAGAACAAAACCCACTCACTCGCATATCGACCTTGACATCATGACGTGACGTGACACACCGCGTCAGCAAAAATGGAAGATCCGAGCTATGTAATCGGTTAATGCTCACTCTATGATGGCGGTTAAATACAAAGAAGCTGGGGCGAGCAGCATCTGCTTGGGGAGAGGAATGCCCTCTGAGTTCATGCGATGGAACAAACGAGCTTCAGCGTCTGAATTTTCGTCGGTGTCGCTCAGGGTCGAGTACGCTTCACACTTGAGACGAAGAAGCTGCAGGTAGTGGTCGTTGAATGAGACAGGGAAGACAGTGAAGGGGATGGCGTACTCGCCTCGAATGTCCACTGGAGGTTGAATGCGCTACCCTCGGCGACGGCCATAGAGGAGCCTGATCCTACCGTACGCTCCCAGTATGCTCTAAGCTCCAGTTCCGCCTCGAGGACCGCTTCCTTGCCCAAGGTGGTGGGCAATACCTTGTGAAGACCGGCTCTGAGCTGGGGGGTGGTGAGGGCGCACGCAGCACTGAGGATGGTATGCAACAGTTCGTCGAGAAACGCGTTGATGGAGTTGAGAGCGTCGAGGGAGAGCTTCGTTGGACGAACGTCGGAGAGGATAACGTCTGCGGAGCGAGAAGAGATGTAGCATGGCGGGGGCGGGGTGTCGTCGAGTACGAGCGAGCGTTTGCTGTCGTGTTCAGTGGAGGAGCCAGGCATCGCGCTGGGGAAGGGTCGAGGTCGAGGATTGTTTCCAGTGGCCGCCTTAAGCGAGTCACGCCGTCACCAACTAAATTTCACCGTCTCTACTTATGGAGTAGTAGTTCGATCACAGGATCAGCATCCTTTCCACCGCATCCTCCTCCCCAACGCCGACAGATCCCCGTCTGCTCTCATTCACATCTTCGCTCGCCCCACGACCCCCCAGGGCCGCACGTTCTTCAGCGGTCGCCGAGCTATCGACGGCAGATCCAGGTCCCCACAGCGTCAGACCTCGCGCAGCGCTCATCGTGATCAGCGTGGAGTCAAGATCATCTGGTGGTGCGTGCTTTGCAGGATAAGACGAAAACGCAAGCAAAAAATCGTAGTCGTCGCGTCGTGGATTCGAGATATCCACGTCGTAGTTGACTGCTTGGCGCCCTGGCCTGCCACGCATCGATGCATTCTGTTTTCTTGTGTTCAACTCGACTGGGCTGAATATGTTCCACAGGACCTGCAATCGAGCCGCTCAGTAACGCCCAAAGCCGAGCGCAGGTGCAGTCTTACCCATGGTCCCATGATAGCGTGTCTTTCAGCCGATATTCGGCACTTTACAACCCGTCTCGGTATCACACGGTGAGACGGAAGCCGGGGGGGCGGCGGACCCAAACGAGCTGGGATAGCAGGTACAGCTGGCTGGTATGTCGATTTGCGTACCAAGTGCTCCCGGTGCTCTGCTTTCTGGTGTTGCACTTCGTGTTCCATCACCTCGACCGGCTTGTAGAATTGCTCTTCACAACCTAGAAACCCAACGTCAGCGGAGCTCGGTCCCCTGCAAAGATCTTTTCACCTGCGACAGGACACGGCAGAGGTCTGATGGTGTGTCTTTCTAAATGTCGGTCACGCTCCTGTTCCATAGCAAATCGTCTTTGACAGCTTGCCCAGCGACAAAGGAAGGGAGCCTTGAGAGTACGGGGATATATTGTTAGCTCAAAGCGCTTAAACACGAATCATACCTGGGAGTCCTCTTCATGAGCGTGGTTTTTCAAGTGCGCATGCAAATTAGTGGCACAGTTCAGGATAGCACCACAATTCAGCCACCGACACCGCCGCTCTGATAACCGTGACTTGGATTCTTCAATCAACAGCAGCTCAAGATGACTATACTGAACTGTGATAAGATGAGCTAGAGACCAGCGACAGTAGGGAGCGCTCTCATACTCTCTTCATCTGCCCCATCCCCTTTTATCTTTACGTCATTTCCCAGGGCGCGTTCCTTCATCCTCTCGATAGCCTGCTTGACATAGAGTGGCGCAGGTGGAATGAGCACGTAGATTTGCTGCCTCGGTCGCTTTCTAACGCGTGGAGGTATCAGCAACGTTGCATCGATTTCCACCTTGTCGACATCGACGGAGCGTCGCTTGTGGGAAGGTCCACCCTGGCCTTCGTCATTGGTCATCTCGAGGTCCGTTTCAGGCGGCTCTGTAGGTGCCGGCGAAGAGGGTGGGGAGGGCAAGAAGAGAGGCAGCTGACCATCTGCTAGGTGCTCACTTGCTTCACGTGGTAATGGATCGAAACTTGGCGACGTCCGCTCCGCACTGCCAATGGGAGGATATACAAGTTCGGACTCCATGTTCTCTTCGGCGGCTTGTAATAAAGGCGGGCTGTACATACGCACATCTGCGTTGTCACTGCCAGCGGCAATGCCAACGGGCAGTTCTTCTCCGGAGAGATTCTCCAACAGAGGTGTGTTGGTAGGCGGTGATGATGTGGCTGCACCAGTGGAGACCTGAATCGGGAAAGTGGGCTCAGGCTCCTGTCCGTTTCTATGGCCAGATACGGATTCGTCCGATTCATCTAACGTAAGGTCGATCATGATTGGCCCCTCGACGATGGCAACCAGTCCAGGTTCTTCTTTCCAGACCGACTTGGTGATCGACTGAGACTCGGCCAGTATATTCGGCTCAGCTGAAGGGATCGAAATGGAACCGGAACCAGTTCCTGTTGGAGCTACTGAAGGGTTTCCAGGTGCCACGATGGCGACCGCTTGTGCAGCGTTGACCTCGCGAATGTCACCATCCTGGTTATTCGATTCATCCGTCGCGGTGCCCATTTCTTGACTCGGCGCTACCTTCCCAAGGGAGCGTAATATATCTCTCGCCAATGTTGATTTGTTTGCGTCTTTGGGTGTCCTTGTAGCTTGACCCTGTGGCACGTCACGTGTGGGAGTCAAGTTGATATTCTCTGGTGTCGTTGAAACATTTGCAGAGAGGGCTGATCTTGTCGCTTGCTCTGCATAGTATCGCAATTGTGTGGCGTACGATCCAGGTCTTCCCCCTGACGGAGAACTCTCTTCCGCCGGAGGG
>JBBPSZ010000401.1:0-11818 GCA_038093835.1 Strobilomyces confusus
TGTCCATCAGCGTGGTCTTTCCGTGGTCTACATGGCCGAGTGTCGTGATGATCCTGACATTGGTCGGGTCGGGGGCTTCGGGAGTGGGTTGGCCACTCGCCATCGGTCGATATAATTTCCGTGTCCTCAGCCTCAGTAAGCCGTCATCCGACGACACTGTTCCGTGATCACATAATCCGGGGGTAGCTTATCATCAACGCTGCAGTGTAGAGTCAAACCGGCTGTTCATTCCCGTTTACGCTCTCGCTGTGTATGGACCATATACACCATCTATCCTCGGGTGCTTGGCAAACGCCTATCCCCAGGCCACGCTACGGGTTGCCAAGTCGCCCCGTCTGGCATTAGTGTCTCTTTGAGCTCCGGCGCTGCGATATGTCCAACTTGAAAGTTTTCGAATACGATCTCTGCCACGCTGGCACGTTGAGCAGACGACGACAAACCAAACCCGGTATCGATCCCTTCGCCACGCCTATGCTGCAAATCGCGTGCGTGCAACTCTCGCATGCTCATGATCAATCGGGGGATCAGAGCGAACATTGGCACATATTGTGCGACGCTCAAGAGCGTCAACTGCCATCCTTGCATTGAAAGTTGTCCCGAGGCAGCTAACAGGTTCACGACGTTAGTCAGCCTTGGAAGCGTCCTGTGGTGAAAACATAGTTAACTCGGCTAAGTCTGGTCGACTCTGGAATCCGCTTGGGCTGCGGCGGAGGGCACGGGAGATGGATGGAATCGAAACGTACACGATAAAGAACACGAGTCCCTGCTTGGTGAGTAAGTTCATGTACTGATTGATCCGCCACCGACTTGTGATGCGATACATCCAGAGTGACTGCTTCACGAATTGGATGACTGCGAGGATACACATCGTCGCGCCGTTCATGATTTGTAGGATCGTGGCTACTCCCGTCATAATATGTGAAGAAGGTTTCGCAACACAAATCAAAATGTCAGGTGCTTGAATGTTGACCACTGATGGCAGTGCATGGCAAGTTAGCGGAGTACATTATACTGAGCCAGCATTTACGTACCCAATAAATTCCTCGGATTATTGTAAATGGCAGTAGCAATGACAGTGGTGATGATCTCAAGGGAAAATGAGGCAAGGAGAATGCTGAGGATTATCCTCGAGCGATTATACATTGCCCACAATCGAAGGATCATCAAAACTGCATCCGGCGTCAGTTTGCTTCTAAAATGAATCGCGTGACTTACAATCGGCGGCACTACAGAAGATGCAGAATGCCCAACCATTGATGATAAGTATTATTTGGCCTATGAAGGGATCTGTAGATAGCGCACGGGGAGAAGCCTTGTGTAAGTGTGCTCACAACTGGTATAGTCATTTAGTTGTGTTGCGATGAATTGAGTACAATGAAAACATACGTCTATTGGTAAATATTTCAGTGCGTTCAATAGTATTTGAACCCGAGGAAACGCACCTCTGCAGGACCGGGTAGGAAACTGCTTCCCACTTGGACAGTGTCATGATTTAATCCACGTCATTCAAGCCGCCAACATACCAAGAGCAGAAACCCTGCGGAGCCATTCCGAGTCAGCATTTAGCAGGCACATTAGAGAATAATGATAGTCGACTCGCAGGAGACTATACAGGCCAATGTAACGAACCTGTGAAACTGGTCAGGCTACGGGTCCTCGTCGAGAGGCTTGGTACGCACGAGAATAAACAATGTGGATATCAGAGTCCATGGTCGGCTCTGTTGTCCTGTTAAGAACGTGGTGCCTTGACGCACTCGAGCCAACTCTGACCCATATATATTCTATCTACATTGAGTAACAGTGAGCTCGAGTAAAACCTCCTATGGGAGTACATACCTCCTTCACAAATGTGAGGACTGATCCAGTGGGGTTAGTATGCCGTGTTGCAACAGAATCAATCACTCACCGTAATCATATACAACACCAGTGAGCATAGCAACTGTTAAATTATGATATCAATCCTCCACGGAAAAGAGTGAGCATACGAGCCAGGTAGTTTTTGTGTTGAACTTGAAAGCTAGTGAGCAGAGGCAGCAACAAAGAAGACATGATCTCAGTGGTGGATGTGAGCTGAGTGTCACAATTTCCACGCAATCGATAGGGACAACTGGATATTTATAAGAGCGGGATGCGACTTCACGGGGTCTTAACAACGTACCGCACAACGGCACAGTGCATCAACTTAAGTATTTCTTGGCATCCGCATTTCGATTCGTGTGACTCACAGAATC
The DNA here is from genome assembly GCA_038093835.1 of Strobilomyces confusus. NCBI lineage: Eukaryota > Fungi > Basidiomycota > Agaricomycetes > Boletales > Boletaceae > Strobilomyces > Strobilomyces confusus. The sequence goes on from JBBPSZ010000401.1 coordinate 2,232, forward strand.
TAGGCCAGAACTTCTTCTTCTACGTGTTTGAGCGTTCGTGTCGAAGAATCACATTCGCATCAGTCGATGATCAACCATTTTCGAAGATGATGATCCGTGAGATTCAAGTTGACGTGGCAAGACGATGAATTTACTGTGAGCAGCCCTTGGCAGCGACCAACACACTATAGGTGTAGGTGCCTTCGTTGGCGAGCTCGGACATGAGCTGTCGCTCGCCGAGTCGTAGTCGCTTTTTTGATCTCGTGCCTGAAACTCAAAGGACGGCGTGGGGCCGTTGCTGACGCCAACGTCATTCAAGGACACGGCTGTGAGAACGCCGAACGGACAGACCACCTACGTACAAAACATCGAATGATTCCGAGTAGTGCGCGAGGTGTTCCGTTAAGTCGTAGATCCGAGCAGTATGTGGAGACCAGTCATTGGCGGTGAACCACTGGTGTTCCAAGGATGCCAGTGCTTTTACGTTTTGAGACTTTCGGCTCCACGTTCAGCAGGCTGTAGCGTTGCGAGGTTCAACGACTTTGATTAGACTAGAACATCGTAGTATGAACTCCCAGGAAAGTTGGTCATGATTCGGGTCTCTCGGATTCATCACTCAGGGGGTCTGGTCCCACGATCAAGATACCGACTATGACCTCATTCTTAGTATGGGCGGCATGGTACCTCTCGGAAGAACTAGTTTAGAGCTCGCAAGCAGCGGAATTCGTGTGGGGGATCCCTGATGGAGTTGCAAGTTATGCCGGAGTACAACGGTAGAGTTGCCATATTACTTACCCGTTCAAATCTTCAGGACTGGAGTGTTGTTTCTAGGCTCTTTCTCAAGGTATCACGTAGCCCCTTCCCGATCAAGACCAGCTTTCCAGAGCTGGGAATTCCAACCATGTCCTTCGCTTCCACGGGTGTAATCTCGTACATGTTCTGTACCCCCTGCAGCATGAATTCTTCGCCGGTCTGCAGGACGAACAGTCCTTTGCAACGTAGGACTCTGAGGTCAGATGTATGGTCTTTGCGGTCTCCCTCAGTAGGGTCGTCATGTCGCCACAGCAGTCCCTGAATCCAGCATTCAATCTTGGCGAGCTGATGGGTTGTCAGAGGTGGGATTGACAACTGAAGGCTAGATATTCCACGGAGCTCATAGTGCGTGGCGGAGCTCGGACAGGCATAATCATGAGAACCATCTGGAATACACCGGTGAGGTTGAAAGGTGGTGTTTTGTAGTTGCCTGGTTCCCACATAGGCACCAATATTCATGATGTGGGCTAGATCGATATTCGCTCGGGTTGTCCGATGAACGGGTGCGGACGGATTGATTCCACGAATCAGTCCTTCCGTCATGGTTAGCTTGTCGTCCGATACGAGATCGGTCTTGTTCAACAGAATCACATCCGAACATGCTATTTGCCTGTGACACCGAAGTGTCAGCGTAAATAGGGTCTCCTGAAACCTAGCGGACCTGAGGCTCTCGCCGATGCCATCAACTGAGTGGTCTTCCTCCATTTGCTATATAATATTGGGTCAGACGTCCAATCTCTCCATAGCTTCCCGAGATCACCTGCTGGCCAAAAACTGCGTCTACCACGCATATCACGCCGTCGAGGGATATTTGCTTGCGAAGTCCCGCGGAGTATTCTTCGTTCAGCCAAAACATTGAAGCAATAGGACCTGGTCCGTCGAAGCTCGACTCGATTCGGACGTGAATAATGATGATGATTCTCACCGGGGTCAGCAAGCCCGGTGGTTTCGAGTATGATGTGGTCGAATGCACCCCTGCGTTCCATCAACTTCTCAATCGCAGCTATGCCGGCATCCTTGATACTGCAGCATAGACAGCCGTTTGCCAGCTCAAGAAACTCCTCCGAGTTCTCGGCCATTGGATCCTCGCTAGAGGAGATGTTGATGGCCTTTGCTAGATTAGCGAAATAAGTGCGTGAAGGGCCACTGGCATGGCCGCCTAAACCGACCTTCGATATTCTGCTCCGTGATGAGCATTCACGCTGGATATCCAGGCAAGGAACCTACGGCCGTGTCCCCGAACTCGTTCATGATTACTGCGATGCGATATCCATGTCGCTCCGTAAGTATGCGCCTGTACATCGTGTCGGTGGTACACGAGGTGTCGGAGCTCTATAATAGTGAGGGCACTTACCTCAACAGCGTCGACTTCCCCGCGCCGAGGAAGCCTGTGATAATAGTACATGGAATCCGTTGCGATTCCTGCGACGCTGGTTCGGTGGACAGCGCGTTGTGGTCGATGAGCGTCCTGCCTGCATCGTCAGCCGACAGTGCCACTGGGATCGCCGACGACCTCACGGTATGTCATCGTCTTCAAGTTGGTCCATATCCAAACCACTCCGAACTCCGCAACGGCTTCCGAGCCGCCAATTGCCCCTGCACTAAATTCGGTGGCGGTCGTTGGTTTCTTTCCGTCTTCTCTTCCTTCCCTCCACTCATGGCTGCGCTCAACCTCAGCGATGAGACTCTGAGGAATCTCGTGCAAGGCCCCGGCGACGTAGAGTGGAGGCAAGTCTGAATCGCAACTCGCGAGCCATTCCTGGTCGCCACCGCTCACAACAGTTCAGGTACGAGATGAGACGGGAGTGTCAAGAAATACTGCCTGGTCTCTTGCTGGGCCCGTTCCAAGCTTCTAAATCGCTTGAAATGTTGAAATCTCTGGGTGTCACTCATATGTGAGTCGCACCGTGGCCGCTTACTCTGTCCCTGTTTCAAGGCCGGGCACTCGAGACGACCGCTCTCCAATGTCTACGGGTGATGAACGGATGCTCAACGACTGTTCTACAGTGTCTGTATAAGAGATCAGAAAGAGGCATTCTCTGTCAAGCCTCGCTTTCCCGGTCAATTCATATATTTGGTGTTGGATGTGGAGGACAACGAAGAACAGAACGTCATCAGACTATTTCCCGAGTACGTTCCTTCGAGGTTCTTTGATTCGAAAACTAGACAGGCTTCACATAGAGCGGATCAGTTCATTCAACAGGCTTTGACTCAGGGTGGCAAGGTTCTCGTGCATTGCAACGGTACGTCGGCCACGCCAAGCCCTATGTTCTCCGCTCATTGCTGTCATCATGGTACGTTAGGTGGCATCTCACTATCCCCCGCATTCGTGGTCATGTTCGTCATGCGACATTGTGAGCTGTCCTGGGAAGACGCGCTGCATTTGGTGCAGAACCGGCGATATTGTATATCACCAAACGGTGGTTTCTTGACACAGATCAAAGTACACCACTTCCTACGCGCCAGCGCAGCGTTATCCTCACTGATTCTCACCTCCTTCGATTGCCTGTGTAGGAATACGAATCCATATACAAGGCCAAAGCTGCGGTCGCCAACTTCCCCGCGGCGCCCATGCAAAGAGTGGTATCTCGAAGGAAAAGGGATGAAGAAGAAGAAGATTCGAGGTTCATATTACATCATCTTCGTCCCTCCACGTCCTGACGTTTCTTACAGAATAGAAGACCGTAAGAGAGTGCTCGTGGACGGCGACGGCGACGACGGCGATGATGCAATGATGGCGACTGGGCCCTGATGCCTCTCGCTGTGTTGTTCGGTCCGCGGTACTTAATTATTATACTGTATAAATGAGTTACCTGTGCTGCGAATATATACTTGGGTTTGCATTTGGGGTATCAAGTGTTCAGTGACGGAAGGCTCGCTATAACGACTTGATCCTGGCCTTTTCCTTCTCCTGCACAATCTGCTTTGCGTGCACGTCTGTGACGTGCCTCAGTGATCGTCTGTCGATTCATTGACGAATACTATACCTTTGCGTTTGACAAAGGCTTCTATGGATATGCCAGCAAAAACGACAGCCGTTCCGAGCCACTGACCAGTGGTCAGCTTATGATTGTACACCACTACGGACAAGATCATAGTGAACATCTTCCGAGTGAGAGTGATCGTCCTGCAAACGAAATAAGACATATACACTAGGCAGGGAAACGATACAAACACGAGAGTCAAGGACCCGAAGTGCTGGAGTGTCTCAAAAATAAATAGCTGGCCGAGCGCACCCGTGAGCGAAAACTGAATGAGCGGAACGACGATTGACGGGTGCGACTTGATGAATTCTAACGCGCTGGAGAACTCGCTCTGTGCGCCAGACGAGGGATGGAGGACAGGAATATAGGGTAACGGGAGCGTTCCGAGGGCGGTGGTCAACACCGTACAGAATGCATTGATCCAGAACATCATCTGCTGCCCCGAAACTTTGTACTTGGAAAAGATCTCATCCTGTGTTGAGTTGACAGCGCCATCAAGGATCAGGTTGACGAGAAGATACGCGATGCCAACGAGCTGTAGGTATGGAGACCGCGCGCCTCCAGATATTTGGTTGGATGTCACTTTGGAAGGTTTCTCGTTTCCAAAGAACATGAACACGCTGATGCCGATCGTAACCAATGCAACTACGAGATACTTGTGGGGGGCAAACTTGCGTCGATAGAGTACGAAGTTCATGAGCATGACGGGAACGAGTTTGCAGGACTTTCCGAGCACCATGGTTGGGTATGTAATATACGAAAGCGCGGCGAAGCCAAACGGAGCCGCGAGGGCAATGAAACTGGAACATTGGAGGTAACCGAGGAGGAGGCGTTTACGATAAGAGCGAACATCCATTGTGGACGCGTGTTCTTTTCTAGAATTTTGAGAATGACCATTGATGACTACCTTCGTATTCGAGACTCCGTTGGCTTTAGACGATCCGTTGGACTGCACAGGTGCGAGGATATCGAGGCCGAGAAGGGATGAGAAGGATGACCCTGGCTTTCCACGAATGTATATGTAGCAGAGAGAAGACAAGGAACAAAGAAAACTCTGGCATGTTCCAATAAATAATGCTGACTTGAACTTGTGGGTGGATTGTCCGTCGATAGACTGGAATGGGACTGAAACTACACAAACGAATTCAGTTTTGACACTTTTCGGAGGACTATAATCGTACGGCGCTCTTGTGCAATGGCCCAGAGCTGGTCGCGGTTTGGCGTGAGTTAGATTCCACTGAAATGCAACGGGACGACTCACGAGAAACATGGCGTACACGCCTGTTACACACAGGCCGAGCCTACAAAGTTTTATCAGGATATGGACAACGGTGAAGGGGGGATGAAGCCTAGCCTTAGGAGGGACATTGTCTATGCCTTCGGGAATGGGCGAACGTGAAGTGGATGCGCAAGGTAGAATTCTGTAAAGACCAATCGTCGACGTGTCAGCGTAGAGTTAACCCTGTTGGAAGGTTAGGGTTCCGAACTCGTTCCCACACTGAACGAATCTCTTGCTCAGATCAGACATCCCATGCAAGGCGCAGGTAGTACTCTATCCTGGTCATTCCTTCCTACACCAAGAAGCGTAGCGTCTGTTGCACCGCTGGTGACATTTTGGCTTCTCCGGTGAGCCTTCAAGCTGCACTGAGCTATGTAGTATGGTCGTCTATCGTTGAAGGTCATTGAAGTTTCTCATCTGATCCGAATGTTCTCCGCAATCTCCGGGCCGGATTCATGTACTCTTGAGTGCGCCCTCTCGAATTCCGTGCGCTAAATGTTGATAGTGTGAATCCTTCAAAAAGGGGCGTATCTCCCCAGTGTCAGAATGACGCACTGAAAAGTATGTACATACTCTCACCCGCGCTATCGATTCGTATTCAAAGTTTCCCATGAATCGGTCTTATAATACTTGCATGGCCGGTACTCGACGTAGCATATCCCCGATTTCGTCTTCATCGCGGACCATGATATGAAAACTACGTTGGCAAGTCGGCCTAGTTCGCCAATATCATATCAACTTCCGCTGGTCTAGCATTCTGTAGTTTACCTTGCGGGCAGGGTGGCGAGTGTTCGTGACACTAACTCGGCCGATGATGTGAGAAGAACAGTGCATGTACGATCGTCGTTGCTTCTGAGATTGGATTTAATCATCCGAGCGATTTCAGTTCGGTGGCGACTTCGCGTCGAGACGCATGCACAGACCAGAACTGGCAAGTCTCGATTTATGTAGTTCCTATGAATCGATGGCACTATGGTGTCACTGCGTTTGATACGGAACGTCAAACGTGCACCGCGATCATCATCCCGTAGCTCCCGCCACCGCCACTGTGAGAGTGTCTCTGGGTGGGTTTGAGACATGCTTACTGCACTGCCCCAAAGGAGCGTGTACACTCGGGGAATGCGAGGGCGGTTACAGTGGCATTAACCAGTGCTCGCCAGTGGAATCGTACCACGGGCGCTGTTGCCGCCGAGGGCCGTTGCGTGATGGGGCACTCGTAAGCGAAATCACCGGCTGATGCAAAGTCTCCGGATGGCTACATTTATGAGCTCACCGTGGAGGAGTTGCCTGGATTCCCTTCTTCCGTCGGACGAAACGCTTGCGAAACGCCATCGAATTCTCGCCTAGAGTTGTTTACCCCAAATAATTTACCGGGTCCAGCGTGGGAAAGTGCCACGTCCCTTTTGAATACCACGTCCACTCGCTTTTGCTCTTGTCTCTTGCACTCGTTTTAGACTCGAGTCTCTTCCCTGGAGGTTCGTCAGCCCTCTACCTGGTTACCGCCCTTGTCTATAGGCTTTTCTGGTCCCGCCTGTATCCTCCGCCATGCCCGCTGCGTCCACCTCGGACCTTGCTATCGTCGTCCTCGGCGTAGTCCTCGCCGGGGCTTATCTCTTCCGCGATCAACTTTTCTCTTCCAAACAGAAAGTCGTCCCCGCTGCTCCGCCAAAAACTTCCAATGGCCACAGCAACCCGAGGGACTTCGTCGCCAAAATGACAGAAGGGGTACGATCCGTAGCTTCTCCCCTAGCCTTTCGACTCACTCGTTCGCCCTTTAGAAAAAGCGCATCATCATTTTCTATGGCTCGCAAACGGGCACCGCCGAGGAATATGCCATTCGTCTCGCCAAGGAGGCAAAATCCAAGTTCGGGATTTCGTCTTTGGTTTGCGACCCCGAAGAGTATGACTTCGAGAACCTCGATCAAATCCCAGAGGATTGTTGTGTGTTCTTCGTCATGGCTACCTATGGGGAGGGCGAACCAACCGACAACGCTGTGCAACTCATGCAGAACTTGACGGACCATTCCTTTGAGTTCACCAATGGTGAACACAAGCTGGAGGGTCTCAAGTACGTCGTCTTCGCTCTTGGAAACAAGACCTACGAACACTACAACGCCATCGGCCGTAATGTTGACACCGAGTTGACCAAGATGGGCGCTGTTCGGATTGGCGAACGTGGCGAGGGTGACGACGACAAGAGCATGGAAGAAGACTACCTCGCATGGAAGGACGGCATGTGGGAAGCATTTGCCGAGGCTATGGGCGTCGAGGAGGGTCAGGGTGGTGACTCCCCCGACTTTACCGTCACAGAACTCGACTCCCACCCTCAGGAAAAGATCTACCTCGGTAGGTGTCACACTTTTCCATATTCATCACACTTAATCGCTTGCCACGCTTACCAGGTGAATATTCGGTTCGTGCTTTGACTAAGACTAAAGGCATTCATGATGCCAAGAACCCTTACGCATCCCCTGTTTCGGCATCTCGCGAACTCTTCCAAGTCGCTGCAAACCGGAATTGTGTCCACATGGAATTTAACATAGAAGGCTCTGGAATTACTTATCAACACGGTGATCACGTCGGCGTCTGGCCATCCAACCCTGACGTAGAGGTCGAGCGCTTACTTTCTGTGCTCGGGCTCCGACATAAGAAGGATACCGTAATTAATATCGATTCCCTCGATCCCGCTCTGGCTAAGGTCCCATTCCCTGTCCCTACTACCTACAGTGCAGTGCTTCGCCACTACATTGATATCAGCGCGGTCGCAGGTCGTCAAATGCTGGGTGTATTTTCGAAGTTTGCACCATCTCCTGAGGCCGAGGCATTCCTCAAAAAGCTGAGCAGTGACAGGGATGAATACGCTGCCGTTGTCACGAATGGATGCTTCAAGCTCGCAGAGGTGCTTCAGCTTGCCGCCGCAAACGATATTTCGGTTCTCCCTACTACCGAAAACACTACGGCATGGTCTATTCCCTTCGACATCATCGTTTCCTCTATTCCTCGTTTGCAGCCCCGGTACTATTCCATCTCCTCCAGCCCCAAGCTTCATCCTACGGCGATCCACGTCACTGCCGTAGTCCTCAAGTACGATTCCGTCCCCAACTCTTTGTCCCCAGCGCGTGCCGTCTATGGTGTAGGCACGAATTTCCTATTGAATGTCAAACATGCGGCAAACGGAGAACCTGTCACGTCTCTCCCTTCCTACGCTATTGAAGGACCTCGCGGCGCTTACAAGGAAGATACCATACACAAGGTTCCTATCCATGTGCGACGATCGACGTTCCGTCTGCCTACCAACCCCAAGAGTCCCGTTATCATGGTTGGTCCCGGTACTGTGAGTATTGCGGCACACATGATTCGTCCCGTTTCTGATGAAATAACAGGGTGTTGCTCCATTCCGCGGCTTTGTGCAAGAACGAGTCGCGCTTGCTAAACGTACCATCGAGAAAAATGGACCAGACGCGCTGAATGACTGGGGCACCATCTCACTCTTCTATGGTTGCCGCAAGTCTACCGAGGACTTTTTGTATGCTGAGGAATGGCCGCAGTACGTCGAGGACCTCAAGGGCAAGTTCAAGCTCCAGTGTGCTTTCTCTCGTGAGCCTCCTTTCAAGCCAGACGGGAGCAAGATATATGTGCAAGACTTGATGTGGGAAGACCGCAAGAACATTGCGGATGCCATCCTTGTCGGCAAGGGTTACATCTACATTTGCGGTGACGCAAAGGCGATGAGCAAAGCTGTGGAGGAGGTGCTGATGCGGATTCTTGGAGAAGCAAAGGGAGGGAGTGCAGAAGTGGAGGGCGCGGCAGAGATCAAATTACTCAAGGAACGTTCCCGGATGTTGTTGGACGTGTGGAGTTAAATAATCGGTAGGAGGATACATTTCGTTTTGCTTACTGCCGGGACCGCACGCTCGTTGAACGACAGTAATTCATGAGGTTCCTGGCTATGGTTCTAGTAATTAGACTTGCAGCGTAGTTGCTTTACATTATTACACGAATGTTACGACTCACTCGGAAAAGATGCACCGAGCCACCATCCTACACCTAACCGATCCAGAGTTGGACGTTCCATGACTATTCGCGGCGCTGCCATGTTGCGGACTAGGGCCACTGTTAGGACTCGTGCCATATTGCGCTCAAGCCGCTGCTACTCGACTCGCGGAGTAGAGAACCCTCGCGATAATCCCCAACCTCCAACTGCTTCGACGACCGAGACACACGCTACCGGTCCCGTCCCTGGACAAACCACTGCGCAAACCTCCTCTGAGTCCTCGATCGACCTCGAAGCCCTTCGGACCCGTCTCAGGGATTGGGGCATCCTCGCAAGCTCCTCTCTCCGAAGACGCACCGACCAACTCTCCAAGAGCGCGACGTCCACTTTTTCCAACTTCGCCCTGCATCTCAATCGCGTGACAGGTTACGAGGAGATCGAGGCGTTGAAGCGACGAGTCGTCGAACAAGGTGAGTCCTTCCCGCTCTCGTCCGTCTTTTCTCGGAGACCGACGCGCACCACGCCAAGAGGCCCGCAT
>JBBPSZ010000403.1:0-11811 GCA_038093835.1 Strobilomyces confusus
GATGTACGAGTACAGTAAGTGATATACTACTACTGATGTATCACTTTATCGGATGCCCCGGGAGCGGGCGTTTGAGCATGGTAAGTGATATATCATTGATGTATCAGTCACAAACCGAGCAGACCTGCAGGCGTGCACTACAGCTACTTTACACTCATGCCATAGTAGTATATGATATGTAACCTTGCCCAAGATGTAGCCACGCTGCCCGCACCATGATATACATCACTGCCCCGGGAGGTAGCCGCACTGAGGTGACTGCGCTGTAGACTTGTAGTGCATGTGATGTATCATTTCGGGAGTGGTCGTACTAGCAGCGCCCTAAGTAATATATTACTGACATATCACTCTCTGTCGGTTGCTCCGGGAGCAGACATACGAGCACAGGCAGTGATATACTAATGATGTATCGCTTTTCGTTGGTGTTGGTTGCCCGGGAGCAGACATAAGAGCACGGCAAGCGATATATTAGTGACTCTATGCCGGTTACCCCGGGAGCAGACATATCTGATGTATCAGTTGTGAACCGAGTGGATCCCTGGCATCTGACTCTAGCCTATCAATGTATCACATTCACCGTGGTATGCTATTACCCCTCTGACGCTGGACCTTGCAGGCATGACTTCCACAACAATTTGAACGACGCCACCAGGTCTGAGCGCAACGCAGCCTGTCGTTTAGCATAGGCTGCCAAGCCCTCACACTCCGCCTCAGCCTCGAGTTTGCGAATACACGCATGCTCTAACCACTGACTTCTTTCCCACTCGAAGAAAGCTTCAACTCGGCACATTTCTTCCCGAAGTAAGTGAACCTCTTCTGTCCATCGAGCCGTGCGAGCTCGCGCTTTACACCATTCAACTCGCAAGCCTATTGTGCTTGTGTTCATCTAAGAGACAGATCAAAGGCGAAAAGAGACTTACAGTCCTGAAGGTCTTCGTCTTTCCTTCCCAAAACACCTGGCACCTTCCAAATCCACGACAGATCCCTTGTTCCTTCTGTCTGGCCATCCAATATGTCCATCATGTGCCTCATGTCCGCATCACATAATGGACAGAGAATGTTATCCCAGCCTACCTTATTGAGGGAGAGGGACAACGCCTGCAAGTGCTCGCGCGCGGCCATGTACCTAGCTTTGGCATGCATCTTCTTTTTTTGAGCATGGTCGAGGGCTCCACGTGCTCGCATGTTACTTCGCTGACCTCGTACATTGACTTTTTTGAACATGGTGATGTGTGCATGAACTTGTATGGCCCGCCGAACGTCATTCAGGGCATCATTGGCCTGTGCATTACATAGTTTCCACTCAATCCGCCGTAGTCGTTGATCACAAGGGGTGTAAGTGGGCAGCTGAGAAGGGAGCCATAATTTGACCTTTTCCGGTTTGCTTTCATCAGCTCCATTCTTACTCTGAAGCTTGTTGCTGGCCCGCAGAGAAGCAACCAAAGGCATATATAGCAGTTGGACTTGAGTCCATGACTCCAACCTCCGTTGGAGGGCGTTACACCAGGCAGCAATATTCGCCTTATGCAAGTCTGTAGCATGAATTCCGAGCTCAGCGCTATCCCAAGCAAAACGATGCCTTGAAGACGGATTTAATTAATGACTGGAAACACTGAGAAATCAACTTACTGGATCTCTTCGATGTCGATACCCTGTGATATTAGAATGAACGGTGATATATCAGTGTGAAGTGATATGTCAGCATGGTCTACCAGCTCCTGTGATTCTTCTTCAGCAAGGTGGAGTCTCACCTCCGACAGTGTCATCGCTGCGTGACTGGATTGAGCACCAAATTTTCAAATGCCACATTTCACTCACGCGTGACTTGGTTCTCAAAAGGGTTTATTTTCATCCTTGTCGGATCCTCATTCCAAGCCGCCAGGTCGGAGACCCATTCCACCAATTTCGAGGGCTCAATAGTTGCCTCAAGCTCCTCAAGTTCTCGCTGATGGCGCTCTGCCCACTGCAGCCCTTCAGTTAATTTGTGTAACATAGTTCGTCCTGGGATGATCAAAATGTATGCCAGTGAGCAACGAAGGCTAGGCTTACCCATCGCAATGCATTTCTTCCAGTTAGAATCGCCAAATTGATCATCTAGATGGTCACGGCGTCCCCCAGGACCCATCTCCTTTGTACTGGAGGCAATGCAATTGAAATTGGCCCAGCCACGTTCTGGAGCTTCTCCGTCGGTACAACCAACCCACCGAGTGAAGTTGAAAGAAAAATGTGTTTGGCAACTCTGGACATGCGCTTTAAGGTGAAATTTCGGCACGAAAAAACGCACAGTCTTGTCTTCGTGGTTAAGTTGAAGACGTTCAGGAAGGTCTGGCATACGATTCCAGAGCTTTTTGTGCCACTGGCAGGCTATGTCGTAGGAAAAGTTGTACATCTGTAGTCCGAAATGTGAAATGGCCGAAAATACGATATAATCCATATTGATGTACCTAGATATCAAGATGTTCAACATGACGATTCAAAAGCCATGTTCACTAACCTCTCTCCAATTTGAAGGTCTCCTACACCATTTGGGAGCTTCATTTCATGTCGGGCACAATCGACCGTTCCAACCCCGGTCACTGCTAGCCCGCGCGCAGGCTTTGTATCAGCGCTGTTGACGGCACTATGACTGACACAGGTGCTTCTCTGTTTGTATCGTATTAGTGATAAACAAGGTAACCCAAACATTGATACAGGACCGACCTCCTGTGGTTCTTTGGCACGATGAGCCAGGTATGTCTTGTACGGTTCTTCGTCGACAAAGTACGCCCACCCACGATTCAGACTTGGATCAAGTTCCTCAGATGAAACGGCTCTTCGTTTGAGGCGAAAATTTGCGTCAATCGCGACAAACAGTGCGTATATCCAACCAATTGTGGGCCCTTTTGTCTCCCAACCATCTGATAAGTTAATCCTAGGTTGGGGGCAGGCTGGACACTTAACAACACATTGGCCTTCTTTCATTGCCTCAATGCCATTCGGATCATGGCCCCTTCCTGCGCGTTTCAACTGCTTCAAGTGGCGGAATTGCCAAGTCATCTGCAGGAATGGCAAGTATCGATCGCGCACTTCTTTCAGTCCAGTGTTGTCTGTGAGTCATGCAAGACTGCTATAGTATTCATATGCGGACACCTTTGACTCCAGAGAGAGCAGATGAAAAGACTTCAGGACGGCGAATGTTGCAGCCATTCGGGGTTCAGAAGTAGTTGCTGGGAACCACCGAGAGCGGAGGAGTTGTTTGAAATTTGTCTGGGCTGACTCGCACCCACAAAAATCCAGGCTGACTGTATGAATACCATTGACATCAATCACAACGAAGTCGTCTCCGCTAGCAGGCCTCCGGTTGTAGCAAGTGCCTCCAGGAGGGTGACCTAGCTGGATGCGAAGACCCAGAGATTTTAAGGTAACACGCTCGAAGTAATTGCCATTCCATTCCTGACAGCTGATTAGTTAACAGGTCGACATGATGATTTGAAGAGTTGTACCTCAATCCTGTGCAGAGGAGAAGTCATATGGTGGGATAGCACGCACACTAAACACATTAAGTGTACCCCAAAGCAATCTTCGCAATGGTAACGTGGGCTTGTTCCATTGCTGCAGTCACAAGCCTCTCATTGATCTCCACTGCGACCTTCCAGGCGAATGAATTCATCGAGAAACGACGAGCGTTCAGGGAGCCACTGAAGAAGTGGGTGCAACTATGGGTCATCAGACTTGAGGTTCGTTGACATATCTAATACGTATACTCACGCTAGGCACTTGTTTTTTTCTAGGCCCATCTTCGCCTTCCTCGTTCATGCCTGGCTCGGGCTCAACATCAATTTGATCTAGCAGGGTCTCTTCCCACTGTTCCCCCGCAGGCTCAGAGGTTTTCGGTGGTTCATTCTTGGTGACTGCTTCCATCTCTTTTGCTACGAATTTTGACTGTACTGACAAATTGCCATGTTCATTGGCGCGGTAGATATGGTGGCGCTGGTACGTCACTTCTTCCTGCTGACTCTCAAACTTAGCAATACGAGGTTTCTTGGTAGGTCGCCCACGGGGCATATTGAATAAAGGTGACGGGCCAATGTGAGCTGGCTCCAAAGTCAGGGTTCGTTGACCATCCAACCTAGAGTCGCGAACTTCCTTGGTAGGTTCTCCGCGGGATGTGTTGGACGAAGGCAGCAGGACTGACACATGAGTTGACTTCGGGCGGGAATCTCTCGATCTTCTGTTCACCACACCAGCTCGTCACGAGCAATGTATCACTCCGCCCGCGGGGCAGATGAGGTATATAATATTCCCCTTCCTTTCCTTTTCTCCACCACGCCTGTCTCTTTATGGCTACCTGAAATGTGAGCTTTCTTTTTTTCGCTTTCCCTGGACGGTAACCCAAATCTTCAAGCACTCTGCCCGTCGTGTAGTGCGATTGCACCCTCAGAACATAAGGCTCGCAGCGAACAATATGGAGTCTTATGCCTTTCATGGATCGCAACTGGCGTGGGCTCTCCGCCAATTTTACGCTCGAGGTGACTGGGCGTTCAACTCTCGCGAAGAATGACATCAATTCTTTGAGGACTTGATCCTCGAATTCGACAGTAGGTGGCCGGTGAGGGATCACATGTTCCCCTCCATCCCGTTTCCAGCTGTGCTCGATTATACCCAGCAGCAAGAGGTCTTGTGTGAGCTGGAAACACTCCACCGAGTGCGTGATTCAACCATATGACTCTGACGTTTCTGACTCATAAACAGCGTCTGCAATACCTGTGGCTCTGGATCGACTATGGTCGGCGCTATTTCCAGGTGGAGTGGTGCCCAGCACCAGAGACAACAGCATGATAGATAAAACATTGCTGTACTATTCACGTCCCGTTTGATCCCAGTATGGTAACCGAATTTGGCCAAATTACTATGGTACAATTATAGCTACGATGTTCCTAGAGATTGGTACAGAAGTAATTTACCCTGCCGCATGGCAGCGACATCCCAATTCTCCATCGCCGCCATTAATAAATCTTCTATCACCTTCAAAGCAGTTCTAACACGCTGCTTTGGAACAGAAAGTGTTCTGTCATCAGTGATGCCCAAAGTGCTAGCCAGCGCCATATCTACCTCACCCACAGCTGTATGTATAGCTGTAATACTGTCATAGCATCTGGTGTTGATGTAATGGATACAGAGTGAATCCATCAGCGAGTAGAGCGGTAGTCCAAACAGGTTCTTGAGCATTCGTTCAAGTTCAGTTGTTTTTCTATGAAGGAGATCGAGGTCATCATTGTATATACATAGTCAGATTGCAAGGATTGCATACGTGTTTTTGTGCGCACTAGCCATGGTTGCCTTATGTTGCTTGTCTCGTGCCTTCGCATTGATTTTGTTGCGATGGCTGACATGCCCAACATTAGAATAAAGAGTTTTAATCATTAGGCTACTCACTGCTGATAATGCTTTGCACGTGAGGCACGAGCTGCGAGTTGTCTTTCTTGAGAGGTCTCGTATAGCCTAGGTCGTGGCATAGAGTTGAGCAGTGTGAATGGATACGGTAGTGCATGACTCAGATGTGTATTGCTCGCACTACGGCAACTGCATTTCATGACACCAAGAAAACTTGTACATAGCGGTCGAAGTCGCCAGATACCTGTCAGATAATGAGACTGGGATTACTATATTTCAAAACATACAAACCGTATCAATGTGACTATGAGACTGATGATAGGAGATTTACCGGCACTGTGTGGCAGTAAGAGATTTACTGGTCCTATCCGGCAATACAATTTATGGTCATCTGGACAGCATGGAAGTACACGCATACGCTTACAATTACAACCGGGTATACATCGTGCTCAAACTTGTCAAACTATGCAACGAGACTAAAAATGCCATTACTCTGTGGTGTAGACAGCATTTATCAACATATCAAGGCGCTGTTGGAGTTCTGGAGGAGTACGGTAGTCAATGGTGATTCTCCCCCAGTCAATGACACGGTATCTTACAGCAAGTGAAGCTGCAGTTAGTGAAGTGGAGCAGAGGTTCGAAAGTTATTCACCCTCCGTTTCGCGCAATATGCCTGACTTTATGTTGTAGTCTGCCCAGACTATCGCATTGAGCGATCGTCTGTGTCACAGGGATGTCCTGGTACAGTGTGTCTGATATTATGCATACGTGTCAGCTTTTTTTGATGGTAAATGGGAGGCATACCCTGGATGACGATGAACATGTGGGAATTGGTTGCCGAAGGTACGTCGACCACGCGAACGAAGAATAGTTTGAGGTATCTTGTACTGCTGTGTTGCATTAGAGTGAAGAAATGTTGAGTGGTCATGATGTTGAACATATAATGAAGTACAGTGGTGGTGAGAAGTGAGCAACCGGTGAATGATCATAGTTTTCATACTCATGTTGTTGCCGACGCCACAGTACAATCTCGTAAGCCATCCCCATCGCCTTTGCAACAAATCTGCTTGCGTCCTTGCTTATCTCGAATGGCGGCGGTGATAGGAGAATTACAGAACCTGCTCTCACTTCATATTGAGAGAAAACCTGTGACGGCAACTGCGTTAGGCGGTGGTAGGAGACTTACAGAACTTGTGCCTGCTTCGCATCGGGAGCAAACCGATGGTGGCGGCGGCGTTAGGCAATACAAAGTGAATCTCTAATTTTGCCCCGAGGACGAGTCAACAGAAGCGAAGTCCCATATTAGTTAGTATACATACAGGGCGGAATAGGCCATTGCCTACATCGGGTGGCAGCATGTTGTATATGCAGGCGAAGTGGCAGATCACTTGTGGAAAGGCATCTGTCGCCCGCGTTACGAGATTTGGAGTGAATTCTAGACTGAAGTTAATTAGATCTGATCAGGAAGAAGCTACTTACTGGGTGATGTTTATCTCGGTGACATCCCGACTCCATCGTCGTTTGCAGGTGTGGCATCTATGTGGAATCAAGGTTGATCACGATTAGCTGACGTGATCTCGGGGATCACCCTTCCTCTTGAAGTTGGTACGTTTTCCTCCTAACGCATCCATTTCTCTCCTAGTATCCATGGTGGTCCCATCCGACATTCTGCTTGCCGGTCACTTGTCCCCCCAATTCGTACACATCTGAACGTGAGTCTCTTTGGATGGAGGCCGTCATTCCGACATAAGCAGTTTTCTCCTACCAGCCAGGTGTCGTTGACGTTCGAATTCATAATCCCCCCTGCTTGCCGTCGACAGCGACCGCACCCTCTATCCTAATTCACATACTCTTGCCGGCTCTAAACCCAAAAGTAATTTGATCAGCGCCATGGTGGACTTACGCAATCATACTTACCTCACAGTGTCGCCACATTCATGGACAAATTCCGAACAAGACACGTACATCCGAGGGCACTACGAAAGCGACACGCAGTGTCAAGCAAAACGAGACTACTCAACCTTCTTGCCACCATTTTTCGAAGGGTGGTTTGCGAAGTTTCCGGAACGTTCAGTTGTATTCCCACATATAGCAAAGGAGGTCGATCTCTCCAGTGACCAGAAGGAGACTGTGGGAGTAGCGGTTAAGGCACGAAGGGATGTAAGTGAACCTGTCAACAATGATGGTCATAGCACTGACCTGGAGCGGCTGCAGCAACTGCGGAACAAGGTTCGAAACATGTGGGGTACAAGTAAGAAGGCCCGCCAGGTGAAGGAAGCCGACAGCAAGTCAACGGCGGCATTGATCGCTGAGCTGATGCGGGCAAGGGAAGCACGTTCTCGAAAGCTGCAAAAAATTGAAGCTTACATGGACCTGTTCTTCGCCGAGAAAATTAGGCCAGCTATCAAAGAAGCAGGGGACGTTCAGAAAAATGAAATGATGGCTGCTATGGCTGAGGACGGACCCAAATCGGCCAAGCTCCCACCTAAGCTTGCCCTGACTATGCAGAAATCGTGAGAGCTGTTCAAACAAGAGAGCGAAGAGGTCAAGGCGATGGTGGATGAACACTGGAAGAAAATGGTCATGGAGAGGGAGCTGGATTGAGACGGCAAAAAAGGTGGGGCGACAAAAAGTACCAAGTAGTAAGTGTATAATCAGTGACTGGAGGAGTCAGTGCACTTACCTGCATTGCAGTTATGTTGATAAACTTGCCCCGACCCTAGCCCATTTGTTGCATGGGCTATAGGAACTCATAGGCTGGTCATTTTCTGTCCTAATGGGTGGACCGACGCCGGATGCTGGAGGAAAAATCGAGGCGTGTAGTCTGCACGTGGGGACGTCCAACCTTGGACATACCTTCGACCAGGTTTACCCAGACTTCGCCCCTCGTGTCATGCAGCCATTCAGGAGTTTCCTCAATCAAGTTCCTGGTACGTCTTTGGCTGAAAGAAATCGGCTGGGACTGACAAATTGTCAGTGACATGCTCCGAGTCCCCTAATGGTGGGGGCCCCAGCAACGCCGGTAGGTTGCCAGTTCGAAGGAATGGGCTGGGACTGACAAACTTTTAGTGCCAACCTCTGAGTCATCTGATGAGGAGGGCTCTAACGATGCTGACGAAGCAATGGGTGAGGTGGACACCACCGCAGCGGAAGGTTCCGGTTGTCGCCTGGATGGCAGTAAAACTGTAGATGTGGCGGGAGACTCCGGATCTGTTCAGGGATCTGGCTTGGAGTTGACGCCAGCGGGTGATGTATCAGAAGCTGCTACTTCCAGTGCGGGTCCAACCGCGTTGGCGGATCTGCTGACCAATGCGAAGGAATCATGGCTTCCGTTGAACCTGGGATCAGATCTTTCACCCAATATTGACTTCAACTACAACTTCGGAGATCCCGCCTCTATTGCAACGCTCGATGATTTCTTGATGAAGTATGGGGAACACGCACTTCCACCTCTACCATCTAGCATATCTTCTGGTCTGGCCCAGCAGCTTCCAGACCCGCAAAATCCACCCTACGCTCCCCAAGCTCAGCATCATTCCGACGCTCCTATCCCCATCACACATACACCGTTCCCCTCGGACACTGCTCTTCCTCTTCTCCCCGGTGTTCCATTGAATCAAGGTACACAGCTCCAACTCGTTCAAACTATGGATGTCACCACAACTCATCTTCATCCGAGCCCGTTGCTGTCAAACAGTCCCCAGTCTCAAAACAGCGACCCTGGCCCTACTCCGTCTCACACCATCACCATAGCTCACGGGCCCAGCCTGGTGCCACCTCACTCTATCTCGGCTCCATTGCTCGGACAGCATTTGGCACCCCCTGCTTCATCTACGGCTCCTGAGTTCTCGGCTCCCACCCCTGTACTATCTCTCTCTATGGAGACTTCCAAACCTGCTACTTGGATCGAGCAGCCAGCACCCTCTGCCTCCACATCCCTGCCTGTGGATACGGCTGAGTCGCCCCGACTGCATCGGCCAAGTGGCGTCGTTCAAAGTCCTCCGATACTTCCATCTGTGATCCAACCTGAAGCTGAATTGCCCATCTCGAAGAACACAAATCCTGTCAAGCCGCCTTCGGATGTCCCCATTGACGATCAAGCTGAAGCCATGCTTCCTCCGATCACCGCTTTTGTCGAACCCTCTGCAAAATGAAAACATCTCCCATCCAAGCGCAACGACGAAGCAAACAACATCGGAAAACAATCCGGTGGACTGAAAAAACGCACAGCAGCGGCAAGCAGTGCGAAAAGCGCAGCTTCGAAGTGAGTGGCCCATCCTGCCTTCTCACGATTACTAACAAGCCTGTTAGAAAAAGGAAGACAAAGTGAGTGGTGCGAGTGTCGCCAGGGCCACACAGTAGATTACGCTGCTTTGATCTGTATTAATATAAATCAGCTGGGAATGAACGTACAAGCAGGGGTAATGTCAAAGTCACTGGTCTCAGACAAATGATATATCACTATGGTCGAGTAAGCTATCACAGCAGCCTACTAGTAATGGATGCTAGTATGTCTGATTTTGGTTGTATACAGAGTGTAGTAGAGACTGATCGACCCCGGGCCTAATTGCCCAGCAGCAGTCAGACAAGCGCAAGCAGATCATTTGAACACCATCAATAAGTGATATATCAGACCCTTCGCCTGAACGCATGGGCAAGTCTGGGTGATGTATCGCATCGCTAGTCCTGTAAGTATCTACAACCAACTCGAAGGATATATCAGGGATGCTCACGAAGATGTGGTCCTTCTGGGAAATTTGATATATCGAATATCATTGCACCTGGAGCAGACGTACGAGCGCGTGCAATGTATCACACTGTACCAGTAGCACATGACTTATCATCACCCAGGGTCACGGTGTAGCTATAGCGGCTCATGGTACAACTAAATATATCATGGCCCCGGCCCCATAGCTGCATGGCAGACGCTACATATAGCCACTAGTACTGTAGTATCATTAATATTGTTTCCTCGGGAGTGGACCTACCAGTCCGCTCCTAGGTAATATAATATTAGTGATATATCATGCTCTCAGTCGGTTGCACGCACGTGGTAAAGTGATATACTATTGATGTATCACTCCCCGTCGGCGGATCCCCCAGGAGCAGGCATACGAGCACGGTAAGTGATATGCCATTGATGTATCACTTACGAACAGAGCAGATTCTTACCCGATGTACTAGCCGTGCCCGCAGGGCCCACGCTACAGCTACTTTACAGTTGTACTGTAGTAATATATGATATATGTAACCTTGTTCAGGATGTAGCCATGCAGCCAGCACTATAGCGTACATTGTTGCCCTGGGAAGTAGCCGCACGGGGACTACGCTATAGTGCATGTGATATATCACTTCCCCAGGACTCAGAGCGGGCGCACCAGCACTCTAAGTAATACGCCACTGATACATCACTCTCTGTCGGTTGTCCAGGGCCTGGGAGTGGATATACACGTGCAGTAAGTGATATACTAGTATTGATGTATCACTCTCCAGCATCGAATGGCCCAGGAGCAGGCCCGGGCGTACAAGCACGGTAAGTGATATAGCATGATATATCACTCACGAACATCATTGAACCAGCAGGGCCCCGGTGGCTGCCCCGCGCTACAGCTGCTTTACGGTCATACTGTAGTAATATAACCTTGCCCGGGACGTAGTAGCCACACAGCCCGTGCTGTGTACATCGCTGCCCCGGGAAGTAGCCGCTGTAGCTGCACTGTAGTGCATATAATATAATGTATCATTTCGCCGGGAGCGGATGTACCAGCGGATGTACCAGCGGGCTAAGTAATATATCGGTTGCCCCGGGAGCGGACATACGAGTGATATATTAGTGATACATCACTTTCTGTCGGTTGCCCCGGAAGCGAACGTATGAGCACGGGGGGTAATATATTAGTGATGCATCAGTTGCGAACAAACTGGATCCACATCTGACTCTACCCTATTGATGTATCACATTTATTGTGGTAGTACCGTGGTCTGATATATAATTTCTACTGATACTGGTGAATGAGGGTCTCGATGTCGTCTGGTATCCTGTCATATATCACCAAGGGGCCAACCATCAGACGAAGCAGTGGCACGGGAGCGATCTTGCCTCGGGTCTCTGCTACTGTGTCATACTGGAAGGCGCCCTGAGTGTGGCACGGGGACACCTTGGACGAAATCAAGACTGAGACATCGCACTTGTGAAAGCAGGAACTCACAGATGACACGTACACCCTCCATGCTCTCCCAGTCTGCATGGTAAATCCCAGCGGCTCGTGCTCGAGACGACATAGCCATGACAGGCTCGAGTCTCTTCGATGACCTCCCCTCAGACCCACGGGGTCAGGCACTTTCGATATGCCGACGGACGACCAACGCATGTTTGGATCCGACTCCTCCCTGCGTGGGGGGGGGGGGGCGCGGCGCGCGCGGGGCGGGCGCGGGGCG